>KL265651.1:0-14313 GCA_000699545.1 Podiceps cristatus | reverse complement strand
ATACCAAACTGGGGGGAGTGGCTGATGCCCCAGAAGGCTGCGCTGCCACTCAGCAAGACCTGGACAGGCTGAGTGTTGGGTGAAGAGGAGGTTCAACACGGGCAAGTTCAGGGTCCTGCACCCAGGGAGGAATAACCCCAGGCACCGGTAAAGGTTAGGGGTTGACCTGCTGGAAAGCAGCTCTGGGGAGAAGGACCTGGGAGTCCTAGTAGATGTCACCATGAGCCAGCCGTGTGTAGTAGATGTCACCATGCGCCAGCCGTGTGCCCTTGGGGCTAGGAAGGCTAATGGCACCCTGGGGTGCATTGAGAAGAGCGTGGCCAGCAGGTTGAGGGAGGTTCTCCTTCCTCTCTACTCTGCCCTGGTGAGGCCCTGTCTGGAGTCCTGTGTCCAGTTCTGGGCTCCCCAGTTCAAGAAGGATGAGGAACTACTGGAGAGAGCCCAGCAGAGGCTGCAAAGATGATGAGGGGGAACATCTCTCCCATAGGGAAAGGCTGAGGGAGCTGGGGCTGTTTAGCCTGAGGGAGAGAAGGCTGAGAGGGGACCTCATCAATGCTTATAAATATCTCAAGGGCGGGTGTCAAGAAGATGGGGCAAGACTCTTTTCTGTGGTGCCCAGTGACAGGATGAGGGGCAACAGGCACAAACTGGAGCACAGGAAGTTCCTTCTGAATATGAGGAAAGACTTTCCTGTGAGGGTCACAGAGCCCTGGCACAGGCTGCCCAGAGAGGTGTGGGGTCTCCTTCTCTGGAGATATTCAAACCCGCCTGGACGCGTTCATGTGCACCCTGCTCTGCGTGCCTCTGCTCTGTCCAGGGCAGTTGGACTAGATGATCTCCAGAGGTCCCTTCCAACCCCCACCATTCTGTGATTCTGTGTGATTCTGTGATTCTGTGATGGTGCCACATGTAGTTTGGCCTTCATGTAAAGCCTGTCATGGTAGAAGAAACCTGGGACACTGGCTTTTCATTCCCATCCAAGGTCAAAACCAGTAATCTAGGTGAAGTCCATCCAATGAAATCAGGAAACAGCTTCCTTCCTCCGTCACCACCATCCTCAGTCTTCATGCCATGGTTCTTGAATGCTCAGAAGTCTAACATTGGTGACTGCTTTGCTTTGTACAGTTGCTTCAACTGTAAAAGAAGGGAGAAGGGGTCATGAGCGCAACAGACTGTGAATGCAAGCAGTTTCTAAAGCTGTCCCAGCCATTCTCACTGCTGTAGACCACCTACAGACTGTAGAGTGTACTGGATTTATTAAACAGGAGTTTCCCTTGTTTGTCATCAGCTGGAGAGGACTTCTGTGCAGAAGCCAGCTACATCACATTAGTCACTCTGGTTAAGACCATGCTGCAATAATTGTATTGTTTGTGTACATTGTGATTGCAATTCTGGGAGGAAAAGTTGCTCTGAACAGCGTCTGCTTTCATTTCCTCCCACTGGCCTGGTGTCATAGTGTTACTGTCAAAGTGTTATTGCAGTTACATTTATTCTCCTTACATGGGAAAAATCAGTGCAGCACTGTCTTCCCCACATCCCCCCTTTTTCCCTTTCCAGAGCTTCCTGGGCTACAGTGTCCCTTCTCCATCTTCCACTAGGCTTGGAAAATGTCTACCTGTTGTCAGGTCACACTGTCATTCCCAAGAGTCCAAGCAGAACCATTCCAGTGGTACGCAAAAAGAAGGGGGAATGGCTGGAAGAAATAGGTACTTTCTGGTAAAACAAAGCATGATAGGAACCTCTTAATTCTTCACATAAATGAGCCCCAGGATGCACAGACAATTTTAAGTCCGCATTAGACGAGTGTATGTTGGAGATAATTTCCACTAAAATCCATTAGAACTTACACTTCCAATCCCTGCCTGAACACAGAATCCATGATGTGTCACCACTGGGAACAGGGCACAGAGGCAAACTCCAACAGCAATGAGAACTCCATGAAATTTATAGAATCATAGAATAATTCAGGTTAGAAGGGACCTCAGGAGGTGTCAGAGTCATCTATGGGGTCAGACTATGTAGCTCAGGTCTTTATCCAGTTGGGTCTTGAAATCCTCAGAGGATGGAGGCTCCACTTCTCTGGACAATCTGTTGTAATGCTTGATTGTCCTCATGGTGAAAAACTTTTTTTTCAGTATCCAGTCTGATGCAACCTCTCATTTCAATTCATGCCTGGTATCTTTTGCTCATCTGCCATGGATTGCTAGAATCTTTTCTTCTCCAGGCTATAGAAGCGCAGCCTCTCCTCATGGGGCATGTGCAGCAGCCCCTTGATCATCCTGAACCTCCACTGAACTTATTCTAGTTCATCAACATCTCGCTTGTATTGAAGGGCCTCAAACTGGATGTGGTATTTCAGACGTGGTCTAATGAATGCCAAGTGAGATAATCACTTTGCTCATTCTACTTGCGCTGCTCCTGTTAATACACCACGGGAGGCTGTCAGCCTTTGCTGCCGAGGCACACTGCTGGCTTATGTTCAGCTAGCTGTCTGCCAAGACCTGCAGGTCTTGTTCAGCAAAGCTGGTCTCCAGCCAAACAGTGCCCAACCTGTATAGTTGCAGGGGATCCTTCTGTTGCAGATGCAGGACTTTGCATGCATCCTTGTGGATTTTCAGAAGGTTCTCGCTGGTCCATTGCTCTAAGCTGCCTAGGTCCTTCTGAATGACTGCTATGCCCTTGAGCATACTGTTTGGTTCTCCCTCCTGCCCTATCAGTTTGGTGTCATCTGCAAACTCTATGACTGTGCCTCCTTCAGGTGACTGGTAAAGTTAAGGAACAGTGTAGGCCCAATGACAGGCCCCTGCAGTACTTCACTTGTTACTTGCCTCCAGATATAGTACTACCCATTAACCATTCAGCCGAACCATCCAACCAGTTTTTTCCATCTAGTTGTCCATCTATCCAGATTGTAACATCCCAGCTTGGATACAAGATTATTGTGAGACAGCATGTCAAAAACCTTGCTAAATTCTAAGTGAGGGGAATCCACTTCTCTCCCCTCACCACAAATCTAGTAATTTTATCATAGAAGGCAATTGGATTGGTTAGACATGATCTTCCCTTTGTAAAAACCATGCTGACTGTTCCAAATCACCATCTTCTCCTTCATGTGCCCAGAAATGTGCTCAAGAGTCCTTTCTCCGTGACTTCTCAAGGGATTGTAGTGAAAGCTGACCATGCCATTTTTGAGGACGGGTGTAACATTTGCCTTTCTCCACTCGTTAGGGACTTTTCCAAAAATTACAGTGGCCTCAATACAATATTGGCCAGTTCTCTCAGCACTATTGGGTACAGTCTGTCTGGTCCCATGGACTTGGATGGATTGAATTCTAGCAAATCATCCCTGACTTGATTGCTCGTAGTTCTCCTCTTTGAACCTTGCTTTTCAGCCCAGATGCCCAAGAGACCATGTAAGTGAAGTCTGAGGCAAAGAAGGCACTATGTACCTCAGCTTTTTCTGTGTCCACTGTCACTAAATAGGCTACCCCATTCAGCAGCGGTCCCATATTTTCTTTGTTCAGCCTTCTGCTACTAATGTAGAAGCTCTTGTCACATCTTTTGCAAGTTTCAACTCTAATTTGGCTTTCCTAACCCCATTGCTGCGTGCCTGTGCAATCTTTCTAGATTCCTCATTTGTTGCCCATCCCTGCTCCCACCTCCTGTATGCTGTTTGATTGCACTGGAGCTCAGTCATGAATTCCCTGTTTACACTATCCAGCCTTCTGATAAGTCTACTTGACATGCTGCATATTGCACTTGTGCTTGGAGGATGCTGTACTTAAGGCCTTGGCAGCTTTCCTGAGGCACTTTACACTTCAGAGCTGATTCCCATGGGATTCTACTTGTCAGTTGCCTGAAAAAAGCCAAAGTTTGCTTTCTTAAAGTCCGGGGTCTGTACTGTCCTACATACCTTCCTTACTCCCCTCAGGATCATGAATCCCACTATTTCATGGTCACTACTGCCAAGGCTGCCATTGATAATCACGTCCACAACTAATTCTTCCTTCTTTGTGAGTGTCAGATCCAGCTGTATGTCACCTTTGTTTGGCCCATTCAGTTCTTGTGTAAAGAATTTATCCCTGACATCTTCCAAAATTCTCCTGTATTGCTTACATCACACTGTGTGCCCTTCCAGCAGATGTCAGAGATCCTGAACATGCCCCCCCCCCCCAAGTACTGAGAAGTCTCTGATCCAGAGACTTCCATGTTAGAAGACTTCATCTGTTTTCTCACCTTGACTGGGTGGTCTATTACAAAGTCCCACCACAATATGATCTTTATTGGCCTGTCTTTTGAGCCTGACCCAGAAGCTGTCAACCAGCATGCCATCTATTCCATAGGAGAGCTCCATACATCCAAGCTGCCTCTTCACTTAGAGTACAGCTCTCTTGTCCTTTTCCCTCCTGTTACTCCTGAAGAGCTTCTATCCATCCCTCGCATTACTGCTGTCATGCAAGCTGTCCCACTACATTGCAGTTGTTCCAGTGATGTTGCAGTTCTGCATGTAGTGCTCTAGGTCTTCATGCTTGTCTTTCAGGCTGTAGACATGCATATGAGATGGATGTCCTTTTGTCCTGTCTTATCATTCCTGACATATCTCTTGTTCTCACTTGCATCATTTAATTTCCACTACCAGCCTCTGTTTCCTCACCTAACTGTGGGTCATATCCTCCATTTCCCAATCTTTCTGGTTTAAAGCCCTTCTTACCAGAACGGCCAGCCTTTTGACAAACATACTCTTGCCCCACTTCATCAGGTGTATCCTGCCACTCCTCAGCAGTCTTTGATCCTCAAATTACATCCTGTCTTTGTAAAAGCCAAATCTCTGCTTGACTGCCAGTAAGGGTTGGTTAAAGTGTTCAGAAACATACTGGACCAGACCATGTCTCAGTCTGGATGGGTCACAGCAGGTGAACAGCAAGTGTGGGAAGGGCTTTGTCTCTGTACTCAAAGGCATCATCCACTTTCCTAGAGGACTACCTGAATCAGCAAGAGGTGCTCAATTCACTTACTAATTAGAGTTGGTTATAAAGTGCCATCAGAGAAGGGCATTTACCATGGTGTCGTTCATATACTGTGCATGAACTGACTCCTCCCTCCCCTCTCTTTGCCCGTGCTTGCCCAACTCGCACTCTGTGACCTGATGCTGAGCTGAATGTGTTGAAAGAACCTTGCCACTCTTACAACACAGGCAAAAAAATGAACAGTCTCTCCCAGGCTTCTCACTCCACTGCTGAAAATGTTGACCTCAGTTTTGAGGGCACTGTGGGGAGCGGGTTTGAGCCGTGCATTGCATTGCGTGTTTTCAGAAAGCTGCAGGGATTGGTACAAATGTTCTCTCCACAAGGTTCTCAGGTGGAGAGAGGCTGGCTGCTGCCGTGCCACTGTCACTGGTCCTTCTGCCCAGGAGCTAGAGATAAATGGAGACTGGTGAGCCTCTCCTGTCAGGGACCTGGAATCAGAACTGGTCTGCTGACTCACTGCTGGTCTGCAGTGGGAGTGCCACTTCCACTAAGAGTGTACCTGTTGACCATATAGGAACTGGGTAGCAGCGCAGCCACTCCTAATGGAGTTGCACTGGCAGTCGAAAGAGAGCGAATAGGATTGATAAATCCTTCAAGACCATTCAAGAGCACGCTTTGTGAGCCTCCAGCCCCAGATCTTCCTTTTTCTGTGGAGGTACCATCAGAGCCAGTGAAATTTCTGGTGTTAGAAGAACACCTTCCTGTCTTCTGCTCCAGAGGCCTCAGTGTCACTTTTTGTCCTGGAGAAGTCACTTCTTCCATAGGGACCCTATTGCAACTTCTAGATCCTATGCCACTAGATACATCGACAAGATCCAAGCGCAGCAGGTGGGTGAGGTTTATGGTGTGCATTAGAGAGGTCCAAGCCATTCAGGAGCAATGCTCATGGAAGGGCTCTTGAGCCATTTTGCAGTGGAGACATGCCCAATCTGGGTAGTGTTCCAGACCAAAATAACAATCCCAAATCTCCCACTAACTGCCAGTAAGACATAGCAATTTGACAGCAACAGTTTGGGCCCAGTAATTCACTCCAGAACAGGTAGTAAATGCATACTGCAGACATACCCGGAGAGGAAGGTATGTTTAGTTGAACATTTGGTTTCCATAACACTGAGAGACCTGACATTACTTGAAACCTCCTTTGAACTACAGATAACTACTAAGGAGATTAGGCAACAAGCAAAACCTGAGTGAGATCTTTTGCAGCACATGCTTTATAAGAGGAGTACAATCGATCTGTACATGATACTTGTATTCATCAAGTACTAAGCAGAGAAGTATCTACATAAGGTTGAACACTCAGTCTCTTAAGGAAAATTATGCTTTGTTGGGGATGATGGAGATAAGGGCCCCACCTACACTAGTGTTGTGTTCTTTTCTAAGAGGACATTGCTCATATGCAGCCTTGAAAATGCTTCTCTTCCTCTGTGAATGCAGAGGTTCAGATCCCTTGGAGCCATGCTATGACAGCCTCGTCAGCAACCAGTCCGCAGCTCACAGCTTCGTAACTCAACTGACTCCGGAAAAATGCAATCTCAGACTAATTAAATAGACAGCTGCAGCCTTTCATAAGTTGCAGTAACATATTGCCCTTTGCCGTTTCCAAGGCTTTCAGGAGGAATACAGTAACTCACATGGACTTTAACACAGCTCATATGCGTACACTGAAATTAAACAACCCTTCAGTTTCTGGGTTTTTACATATATAATCATGTGCAATGAAAATGTGATTGGGGACTTCAAAGCCAAAAGAAAGTTTAAGGAAAAAAATAAAAGAAAGGGAGTGCCAAAGGAATGAGGAAGACAGTCTGTATTTAAAATGATCTTATGACATTTTACCTATCAACATTCGCACAGGAATTTTGAATCAGATTAGTGTTTATACAACTCCCCCCAAAATAGCCGAATTTATTCCAGATATTTATTATGTGCTGAATTACCTGCCAGCCGAGAATGTGTTGTCAGAGATCACCTTCATATGTCCTCAAGGAATGGCCTTGGGAGAATTTATGCAGCAAAACTCAGTCATTGAATGGCTGAATGCTGCTTTCATCTGAAGTCTGAGAAGAACAGTTAAAGATTGAGCATCTTTAAAGGAATTTGAAAAAAACAGGCATTCATCATTTGGCAGACTGTATCTCAATATACTATTATCTGACACATCAAAGATACACATGGAGTGACATTAATTACCCTGGGGTAAACATCAATAATCTGTGAGTCTCTCTGAGAAATATCTGTAGTGTGATTTTAGAAGTTTGCAACTGTCCGGAGTAGTGAGATCCATCTACTATATATATATATACACACATATATATATATGTATATACATATAATATTTTTAATACACTTTTGGGTTGGGTTGTTGTTGTTGTTTTAAAATAAATGTATATTTATTCACCTATCTGTTCCTGAGATAAATTACACATAGGAATTCAATGGAGATACTGTTGCCATAATAGTACAAAAAAATGCAGTATGTGGCAGGTTAACTGACCTATGTGCATCATTTCTGCCTAATGAGGGGGCAGAACTTGTACAAATGGTGACATTTTCACCGTCTGCAACATCTAATATTACAGTATAATGTGTCTATGACTCAGATCCTCTTACATACTACATAACTTAGGTTTTATGTCAAATGTCTGCCAATGTTTCACTTTCACATTGGTATTTGTTCTTTTATCCAGGGATGTATCACTCAGACATCCCGTGTTTGTGATTAAGGGGATCTTTAGCCACTGTGTCTGCTGACAGCAGAATTGACTGCCTTTGCAATTGTGTAATAGTACAGTTTTATTTCCACTTTTGATTTACTCGGATTAGGGATCAGCATTAAAATTAAGTGCCTGGCCACTGCAAACAGCATTCCCTGAGACGCTGCCATGGCTTTCTTCATTTAAAAACATATCCTGAAAAACACCTTTAGATTTCACAGTGCACTCATTATGGACAGCGGTATTTGCAGATTTTATAACTGCTACCAGGGTTGACATTGTTCTTTATAAATTTAGATAAGTACAAATAAAGCTGTTGACAAATTATTTAGATCTATATAGTGATTGAATTACAGCAATCATTGTACCTTCAGATATAGCAGCATTGTTGTGAAAACCGTATGAAGTGTGACATCTCCAAGCCAGCCAGCAGAAGCGAGGAGGACAGAGTCCACCCAAACACACCAGCTCTGTAGGCTGCCCCCACATGCTTAAACCTCTCTTAATCCTTTCCCAAAAAGGGCACAGCTGGAGGAGGCCTGTACAGCTCTTACATGATATGAGGAGACTGTTTTCCCAGCTCAGAGTATAAGCACACAGAGGAATTGTTTGAGACACTTTACATAAGCCTCAGTGGTCCCAGATGTCTGTTTAAAGTGTACAGAGGGTGGTAGCTACGTGCAGCCTGACTGCAGGTAGGGCTTTGACTTCCATTCTGCTGTTTCAGCAGATTCCCCGTTATACACCCCACTGCCACCACACACACAGAGAATTATAGGACTGAAACTCATCCTAAAGTAGGAACGGTACTCGGCAGACATCAGGCTGCCCGGTTTCCTTTGCAATGCTTTCTGAGAGATGGACAGACAGCCACCTTTCAGACTCCCTTCATTTCTCAGCATAAACAAAAAACCTCAGCTCTGGTGATCTTTGGCTCCACTTCTAAGATGGGTACTACAATTTCTATTTGAAGTAAGCCAACTGCTGATAGGCAGAGTTAACCCTCATGTTCATGCTTTTGGGGATATACTGAGCTGCTGAGCTGTGCATCTTTCAGAGGGAGTGCTGCATTTCTCATGCAGTCCAATGTTGCATAGAAACTCAATGACGGTGTTTAAAATAAAAAACAGTGTTTAAAATAAAAAACATTTTTAAAAATTTTGTCATACGGTAACTTTCACATGGGGAATCAAACCTCTCAGGAGGGTTGCTCGCTGTCCCGTGCCAACATGAGTCCCCACTGCAATGGTGACACAAGTTCTTGTGTCCCGCTGTCCTGCGTGACCACGAGTCCCCACTGCAATGGTGACACAAGTTCTTGGTTGCAAGCTGTCCCGCTGTCCTGCATGACCACACATAATCCATCCCTGTTACTGTACCTGCTGCAATGGGCAGGTGTTGCAGGCTGTATGGGGCAGTGGTTTGCAGAGGTGACCTGCATGGGGTGAGCTCATGACTTGCTGTGTGCTGAAAATTGTTCCAGCCCACCCTGAAGTAAGTGAAAACAATATGGTGAAGAAACACACCCATGGGCAACTCACACCAGAGCGGGGACACTGAGGGAGAGAGCGGCAGAGGCCATGATGTGCAGTGCGACAGAAACAGTTAGACAAAGAGTGACACGAATCATGAAATGCAGCCTGGCAGAAACAGCTACATGCAGGGCAGCAGAAAGCCATTACACACATCAGCTTCCTACACTGACCGCCACCTTGCCAAAGGAGTTTTGATGGACTGGTTGTAATTGCAGCAAAAATAAGAGAAGTTGAGGCTGGGAAGGGGGGAGAATGGCATTTCATATAAGTGTTTGTCTAGTTGTTTGTGTTCTTCTTTTCCTCAATATCCAAAACTGGGATCAGAAGCTCCCATGGCCTGGCAATAAATTAACGCAAGTAAGCTTCTCTATCTCTGGACTATTTTGTCCATGACAGCGACATACATAATTTGTTTAAATATCTTAACTGTGTACAAAAGACTGTCCTACATGAGCATTTTTGCATCTGCAGGAACAGTTTGTACTGATTACTTCAAACACCTTATCTGTGTACAACTGCATCCCTTCTGCAACTCCCGAAGCTACAGAACTGCGTGAGAATCTCGGGGACACTCCACCCAGGATGTTAATCAACACACACGGATTAAGGCATGCAAAGGAGATAAGCTACAGCAGGAGCTACCTGGGGGAATATGTAGAACTGTCCAAAATTCCCATCTGCAGAGCTCCTGTGTGTCAATTAGTTACTTACGGAGGTGGCAAGGAGTTCAGACCTGCTTTCAAGGCAGTCTGTTGTTTCAGACCAGTCCCACCATCTCATCTGTGCTAATGATAGGCTGGAGTGTTCCTGGGCCACCCAGGGAATTCATGACTTAAGTGCACTGGGCATGCAGAGAGGCACAGCCCTGATACCCAGCTTTGCCAAAGTTATAACTAGGGGACAGACTTGAGTTTCATATTTAGAAATTAAGTCCAACAGCTCCTGCCACTCCAAGGTATTTTCCTGGTCTTCAGAATTTGGAAATCTCCATTCTTGGATTACTGATTGGAAGGATTTATTCAAATTGAACACACTTCCAATTCTTTCTGGATCATAAAACTTCCCAGGAAAGAATGTAATATTGTGAAAAATAATCAATCACTGCTGCAGATAAGCTTTTATTTATCCAAGCCTATGACTTTGCTTTACCATTTTAAGGCAATCATTTGTCACATTTGTAGCAGGACAACCTTAGGAGTTAATTGGATGTAAATTATTATGGCAACCATTACATTAACTTTAAGCTTTTCTTCATCTTGATATTTACCATCAGTGAGTTTCACTATTTGTATGTTGTCATGCACAACAGGTACATTCATCAGTCAAAGCTGACAGAGAAAGCAAGGGGGCCTCACAAAGCCTCTTGAGATTACGCTGGGCTGATTTCATTTGCAAAGGTAAATGGGGGTTGCATTGTGGCTCTGTTTCTTCTGCTCTCCAGGTCTCCAGAGATACTTTGTCTTTCTGAAGTGCTGTTTTCCCCCATTCCCAAAAATTGTCTAGGCCTGCCCAGACCTGCCACATGGGACGCTGGGCTGCTGAGGTCCTCTGAGCTCTGCTAGACCACGGTGCTCACTATTTTTAATACAGACTTTGAGAATGCTGATGGATTTGTCAAGAATTGCTTTAGGAAAGTGTTTCTATTACAAACACTAGATGATGCAGTCTTCCCTCAATAAGGAGAAAAAAGATGCCCCAGGGCCAAATCTCCAGGAGAGCATCCACAGGCAGTTTAGCCTGTGTTTTGCCATATCAAACAGCTCTCAGATGGGTGCAGGAGGCCTAGATCGGCTGTGGCAGGGGATGTTTTGATGCAGAAAAGAGAAGCAGCCACTATCAGCAGCCTCAGCAGTGCTTGGAAGGGTTTCTTCTCAGCCACTCCAGTCAGCAGTTGCTGTGACATCTAGTCTCCCTCTCAAGTTGGGGAGGAAAAAAGAGGAAACCATATTGCTGGGAAATGGGTTTTGAAATAGTAGAGAGAAGTATTTGATAACAGCCTGAGGTCAGGGCACTCTGCATCTGGGGCTTTCATTTCAGGTTTAGGTTTCTTGGGATGAAGAACCATAACGCTCTGTGTATGTATGTGAATAGTGCCCAGCTGAGTGTGGCTTCCCTCCCAACAGAACACTGCTGAAATACCAATGAATAAATAATCGTCATCTCCAGTTTAATAGCTGTCTGTGGGAATGGAGCGCAGCACTGCTTAGTTTTGACCAGCAATAACCCTGAGCAAATCACTACCATCTGGTCCCAGCTCAGAGCTTTCCCGATCAGCATAAAATAAAATAGATGCAAAAGTTTCAGAAAATAAAAGCTACCCCCAAAATTGTCAGACTATCATCATATGTCAGTCTTTCCTTACAGCAATGTTCCCAGGGCTGTGCCCACTGTTACTCAGGAGTGACAAGGTCTGGAGCTCAGGCCTGAAATGTTCTCGCCCACAGCTTTGGGGTTCCAGCAAAAACAGAACAAGAATTTCGTCATGCTATTTAAATTACGTTCATCCTTGCTAACCTCTGGTGACAAATGGCTCCATCTGAATTTAATGCTGCCAGCCTCTTTGCATCCATATGAAATATAGTTAGAATATATCTTAAGGACCTGTCAGGGAAACAGCTACAGCATTTTTATGCAGGATAACTCCCTGAGGAAGTGGGATGAAATGGAACCACCTCAAAGCTTACCGCAGGAAAAAGCATTTGAGGCAGTTCAGTGGGAGACTGATCCCAGAAGGGCCCAGGGACCCACAGCAAACAAAGAGACTTTGTTTCTGTCATGGGGCTGTCCCTGCTGAGGGGTGACAAGCTCCTGGAACCAAACCAGGAGCTGGAACAATGAAATGGCATGGCAGAACCCAACTTCTTATTTTTCAAATATAGCAGTACCCCCTCCCTTTCTTGTGCGTACAAATAAACAGGAGTCAGGGCCAACCTGTGCTGCAGCGGCACAGAAATGGTGGTGGCAGTGTTGTGCTGAGGCATGGGCTTTGGTCAGTGGCCACAGACAGCCTGGAACTCGGCACGGGCTTAGTTAGCCCTGGTAGGAGACAGGGTCACCAAAGGGCTTGGCAGGAGCAGCTGGGCACCGTGCTGCCTTGGTGGTGTTTCACCGCTGCTTGTTAGACTGACACGTCCTCTCCTGGAGCCCTGGGAAATCACAGTCAGTTTTAAGAGCTCATGAAGGTTATGCCCAACTTTTCAGGCCTTCGCATCTCAAAAACAGGAATAAATAAAGAATTGGTTTTATTCATCCCATCAAGTGAGTGAACACTTACTGCCTCTCCTTTACAACTTGCCATTTCTCAACACTCTGTTGAGGTTCATGCTCCACCTGCTCAGTTAGGTACTTCGAGAGTAAAATGGGGGTGTCTCTTTAATACACATCCTTGCATGAGGGCAGGCTCCAGGCTTGTTCCCTGACTCTCGCAGATATGCAGTCCTCAGGCTAACACTTCTACCATCAGCTAGAGAACAGAGGGGTGTGAGGTGCCGTCCTCCTTCCCCTCATGTCCTTCTGGCTGTCTAGAGCCTGCCCAGGCTGCCTGAATTGCTTGGCCACGGAGCCCCTGGCCGTGAGCAGGCTTTGCCACTTTGCTGTTCCTAGTATCCTCCACCAAACCACGCTGAAGCGGTGACACTGCCACGTATTCCAACTGGGAAGGGAGAAGGGATTTGGGAGTAAAAGTATGCTGCCTGCTTTGCAGCCCTGCTCAGAGTGAGCTGTGCTCAGAGAGGGAAAGACAAGCTTGTTGTTGCAGAATAAATATCATGCAAAGAGGAATTTTCTCACCTGTAGTCCAATAGTGTTTTTTCCTGTGCTGTCTCT
Source organism: Podiceps cristatus (assembly GCA_000699545.1). NCBI lineage: Eukaryota > Metazoa > Chordata > Aves > Podicipediformes > Podicipedidae > Podiceps > Podiceps cristatus. The sequence continues at coordinate 1,209 of KL265651.1, read as the reverse complement.
ATGCAAGCAGATAACTTTTAAGTGAGAATGAGTATTTGCCTCCAGGTGATATGCCAAAAAAAAAAAAAAAATCTACTTCATCTTAATTTAATCCTGTTTCCTTGTCAAGGTTCCATTTCAAACACGGGCATTGGATTTAGCCACATGGAGTTTCTGAGTGCCTCCTGTTAGTCAAAAATCTCCCCGTGCCAAGCTCAGCACTTCACCAGGAATCCAGCTTTCACTCCATGTCCTGAGAGATGCCCTTTCAAAGTCCCCCTTCTTAGAGGCATGATGAACTTTCAGTTTGGCATTTTACTGTCTCAGCAACCTAAACCCTAAAGTTCGTCTTACTCTTGACACGTCTAGCAGTCAGGATCTGTTAGCACCTGCCACAATCTGACAGCCTGACCTGGGCCTGTGTATGAGATGAGAAGAGATGTAGAAACGGAGGTGGCAGAAGAAGGAACAGCAGCAATAGTTTGACAGATGTTGTGAGCAAAGTCATTGCTCAGCATTACAGAGACGCAGAATTCCCTTCTATGGCACTGAAGGTGCTTATCCCAAAGTAATAAAATCCTGAATATGAAACCCAGGGATGCAAAAATTGCTTGCTGAGTTTTTGGGAGAACATTTAGACTATCTTCATGGAATCATAGAATCATTAAGGTTGGAAGGGACCTTTAAGATCATCAAGTCCAACTGTCAACCCAACACAACCACCGTGCCTACTAGACCATGTCCCAAAGTGCCATGTCTATACATCTTGGCTAAATCCTGGAATAAAGTTGCTTGTAATGTGCAAAAAGTAATGTCACACTATATCTGTTGCACTTTACTGAAGAGGCTATTGCGTTTCTTGTTTCCCAGAGTTTGTAGGCGAGGAAGGTATGGCTACACTGAAGGCTTTCCTGATGATACATTTTTGCTAGGAAATGAAACCCTGTTCTCTGGCCCAGAGGCCTCCCTGGCATGGTTCAGCTTGTGTCCATACAGACAGACTCTCTCATCACCAAAGCAGATGGCTGCACCCAAGCAGCCTGCAAGGACCCAGGCTTGTGCCAGCATGGACCTTGGCTGGACATGGTGTGGGTTGCCCAGGCCTCACCTGTGCCAAGGACCTTTTGTGAACTGTTGCTCAGGCCTCGGTTCTGGCTCCATGTTGCTGTTTGCTGCAGACTGAACCCTCAGGTGTGGTGTAGAGAATCATAGAATCACAGAATGTTTTGG
>KL265648.1:21605-33141 GCA_000699545.1 Podiceps cristatus | reverse complement strand
CATGGTAGCCACTGCCTCGGGCTCCACGGCGCACAGCCCCGGGCTCCGTCACCGACCCACCTCTACCAGGGGTCATGTGTGCGAAGGGTGTGGCTGAGGTGGGGGTGCAGGCCCCTTCTGCCCCCCTGGGCCTGCTGCTTCTGGCAGAGGCATTTCTCTCAGCGGGCTCCGGAACCGCTCAGCTCTTGGGGCCCTTGTCCCGCTGGTATCTGTTACTCTTTCTTCACCGATTAAAAGCACCTACGTACGCTTTAGAAGTGGCAGAGCCTCCTATCTCCTCACCTTCCTTTCTGGGATCAGTTTGACTTCCTGGAGCTGATCAGCATTCGGGTACTGTCTGATCTCTTTTTCTATGTAAGGAAAATTCAGGCTCTGGGGCCCAGTTCAAGGGCACAGAAACAGCTTTTAATAGCCAACCCAGATTTCCTGCACCTCTGACCACTGTCATCCCACTGGACTAGCCAGTCAGTGTCGGGGAAGGCTTAAACCTACACCAAACATGATGCATCAAGTCTTTTCTCTCCACTTTAAGCGACATTCAGGAAATTTTGCTGTTTCAGAGTCTGTCACTTCTCTGCTATGTTCCCTTAAGGAAGCCAGTTCACCTTTCTGTGCCCCAGTGCCACCATCTCTTTGTCACTGTGACTCTGATCTCCTCCATGGATCATTGCAGATATTCGGTAGATTACTGCTGCATTGTTCTTGGTAATTCTTGGTCAAAAAAAAGGCACGGGCAACAGTAAGAGTCCTGAGACTTAACCCCGTGGTTTCTGAGAGAACAGCAAGCCAGGGCTGCAGAACAAAGAAAAAGGGTGACATAGCCTGGATCGAAGGAAGGCCAGGTAGTGTTCGGCTACATCTTTCACTATTTGTATTCCTCCACAGCTTTTGTTAAGACTTCACAGAAGTGAATCTGCTACAGCAGTTTAGATGATAAATACCTTACAGTGTGAGTGGGAATATCAAGTAAACCAAACAAGGGTTCAGTATTCCAGAAAGAGACGTTGACTAGATGGCCAGGATCTCCCTACTGCTGATAGCACATAGCGCAGAGACGCAAACCCTGAGCAAACCCTGATTTAACAGTACTGCACAGCAACGGGACAGGCAGCAGCCAACTTGTTCTCGCTTGATTTTGGGAGCTGTAAGACCAGCCAGCCACCCCTCCCCCCAAGAACGCATGCGGCATCCCTGAGGCAAGTGTTAACGCTGGGGCTTCACCAAGAAAGGATTCCGACAGAGCTGCGGATGGGACGCGGCCTGCTTCCCCCCCTCTCTTCCCCACTAGCCCCCTTCCTCCTGTACTCGCACTTCCCCTGCCTGAGGTCCTTTAGCGAGCGGCGAGCGGGACGCGAGGCGCAGGCCCACGGCCGCCTGCCCTGGGCAGGAGGGTTTCTGCCTAAGGGGAAGAGGCAGGCATGGAGAAGGCTGGAAAGCCCCGAAGGGCGAACACGTCCTCCCGGGGGAAGGGAAAAGGATGAAAACCAGCAAGAGCACAGCTGCATTCAGCACCAGGCTGCTCCCGGTTCCCCTTGTCAAGCACTGCTCCCCCTCGGGTCCTCCCCTCCCTCCGGCTCGCTGCGGGCTGGCTGCTCCCTTCCCCAGGCACCAGTCAGATGCACAGAGTCAAAAGGCACTAAATGGCGGAACAGCTTGTCACTAACCCATACTGGTTTCTAAAGGGGAGTGGGACTGAGAAATCCCTCTCTCAGAATGTGAGTGCCATCTTGTGCTGGGAACGGTAACAGCCGATGGATAAACCCCAACTCGTCCAGGAAAGCCGATGAGAGAAGGGGGACCAGAAGCCATCTTTGGAGCAACGCTGCGTTAGGTATTCTGGCTTTTGGAGCGCCTTCCTCCTGGTACCGACCGCAGCGCTCTCGGCGTGCTGCTGGAGGGGAGATTCTGCCTTTTGAAGGGACAGGTGGGCTCCAGCCAGGTAACCAGCTCTTCGCAGGTAACGCTCCGACCCCAACCAGCAGCACCAAGTCTTTCCCAGCCAAGTCAGAGCTCAGCTGTAACCGCGCACGAACAGCTACGGCTGGCAGGCGCCAGCTCCGTCCTCAGTGCGGACGAGTCTGGGGGGAAACAAGGCATCACCTCAGGCCGTAAAACTTTGCTGGGTGTTACTGACGTCCACACCGGAGCCTGGTTTGGAACAGATTGGCCTGTAACGCTGGTGTAGAAGACAAACCAGTAAAAGGCAACAAGCATTTCACAGGGCAATTTCCAAACGCAAAGTACTGCCGTCCTAAACCAACGTGCAGATGAAAGCAGCCAGCTGGCTTGCTAGGGGAAAAGAACAGCAGGGCCCGAGTTTCTTACTCATTTCTTTAAAATTCACTTTGATGCTTTTACTCTAAAGATAGGTTAAGTTTCATCTGGTCAAATTATGAGGTGCCTCAAATGAGCTTATGAAAATGCCTGCTTCTCTACACGGACTTTTAGGGGAGCTTTAGCACAGTCAGCCTTCTTGAAAAGTTTTGTTTATTTCTTCAAAAACGGGAAGTTGTTACTGTGTGAAAATGCATTTCCAAAGTCAGCCTAAAAGATTTTGCACTGCCATTGATCAATTTGGGTTGAATCTTTTTATAACTTGGACTATTTTCACAAGCTGGCTATAGACTTGGAGACAGTATTGCTTTGAGTTTTATTCGCTTCAGGGTTTCTTCACAAACTTAGGGGAAAAAAAAGAAAAAAGCAGCTTCTGGAAAATATTTTTGTAGCAAAGTAGGCATTCCTTTGCAAACATCTTGGAAAGGAACAGGGGGCAAGTGTCCTATTCATGAAAACTGCTCACAGTCAGAATCCAGTAACCTGAATTTTGAAGTTAAGGCTACAGCCAGGTACCCTACGGATTAAAGCGCTACAAGGACAATACTGTGATAGAGTGATAAACCCAGGAAACTCAGAATTCAAGTTATGTTCAAAAAAATCTGACTGTGCCACAGAAACGCAGTTAGAGCGCACCGCTCCCGTCCCAAAGGGTAACACAGAGCGTATCCAAAGCTACGCACCTGAGCAGTCCCTCTCTCCAGCAAGACCAGAGCTGCGCATAAAGGTTACCCTCCACGTACGTACTCACAAGGCTGAGTCAAACCGAGAGCGCGAGGTGGATCATTTTTCTCATCAGTGATTAACCACAGCTGTGTGTGGGCAAGTCTCAGCTCTTGAACAGAACACGACACCCCATCTTGGAGGGGGAGGGAGGAGCATCAACTGAAACTTCAGAGGGCTGAAGGCAGAGGGACCACCACCACAGCCGAATTTTGTCTCCCGCTTCCCTCCCCCAGACTCCTACCTCCTTTGCCACTGGCAGCGCACAGGCTCTGACGTAACAGGACAATGAGCCTCATCGGTGACGTGACCCAGTCCCGCAACCAAGGCAGCAAAGAGAGGCCCGTGTGGGTTCCCAGCAGCAGGGCCGCGGCTGGCTGCTGCGGAGCTGCCAGAGCAGCCTGGGGCGAGGGCCTCAGCCCGGCCGAGGCAGTGGTCCTTGGGGCGATGCTTAGCCCCAGCCGTCCCCATCAGCACCAGGACAAACATTAGCAGCTACCGGGAGAATCATAGAATCATAGAATGTTTTGGGTTGGAAGGGACCGCTAGCGGTCATCTAGTCCAACCCCGGAGAACCGTTCCGCGTTCCTGCTGGCTGCTCTGCAGCCCTGACGCAAGACATTAGGTGGGCTTCTTCCGTTTCCAGACACCCCTGCCCTCCCTCTGTAGATGTGCCACGCAGGCCAGCTGCACGGCGCGGACGTGCCAAAAGCCCTTGAAGAGCAGGACTGAAGAGAGAGTAAAAGCCTGCACACTCCCAGAGGGAAGCAGCGAGTGGGGAGCAGGACTGTGCGGCCCACGTACGTCCCAGCAGGGAAGTACGGCGTTTAACTGGCTGCTCGATGCCTTTGACGTGGTAGCCGTGCGCTCTGCTCGACAGGTCTGCAAGAAGGGGTGCGCACAGATGCACTAATTACTGATTACCTTAATAATACTATCCGTAATATTTGATTACAACAGTTTTACTGGCAGCGTAGTTACTGCCCAACCTAACAGAGAAGCCTCAGACAAGCAGGCACGAGGCAGCGACTAGCTCATCCCTCTGACCTGGGCGCTCTCGCTAGCCCGCAGCGATCGCTCTCCCTTCCCTCCTACCAAATGCTCCCCACAGCTCTTCCCTCTTGGGGTTTCCCCCTCTTCAAGCCCCAGAGTCCCGTACGTCCCGTCCATCCCAACGGACCTTGGACAAGCAAAGCTGTACCGGCTCAGACCAAAAGAGGCCCGTCTACCCCAGCACGAACCCCTGCGGGTGACCAGAAAGGCAAGACTGGCCCACAGGCGACGGGCTCACCCTGCCAACGTTCCCCGCGACTGACTGAAGCTCAGTGGTGTAAATTCACTCCCCATTAAGTGACTGACAAATGCCACCATCAGCGTTTCACACGCGTAATTACAGCTTTAGAATTTGTGTATTAAAAACCTAGGAAGTACTAATGTTTTGTGTATTTTTTCTACAAAGAATAAGACTTTAAGTTTGGGGGGCGGCTTTAAAATAGATGCTACATTTCAGTCTTTCTTGAAACTTTAAAAAATGTTCAAGAGCACTTTCAATATCTCAATTCCTTAACCTTTCCTTAATCCTTCTCCCATTTATTGCCCATTATTTTTCTCACAAGCTCACACTTGATGCTATTTGTGTCTACCAAAATAACCAAAACACACATACGGTTAGTTTCACCAGAAGTTACATTTGTCACCCTGTGCTGTAAATTAAACGTAAATATATCAACAGCCTGGGGCTTTTTGCTAGAAATTTAATAAACCAGAATAGATTTTCATTTTGGTACACAACATATTCCCCAAGCCGGAATCCTTCCCCATTAGTCACTTACTCCAGAGAGCTGAATCATCTCTGCCACTCAACGCCAGCCTCAGCATTCAGAGTTACCTTCCACAGAAGAGGACTTGCTCTAGCCTTAAACCTTATGCAATGCAGCATGGAACAGCATGGATTTTTGGGAGGGCAAAACTATTTTTCCACTTGGTCTTACAACACTCAATTTCAATATAGAAGTTAACAAGGCAGATGAGAGCAGTTAGGAAAAGATAAAAACCTATTCTACTTCAAAACATATCCCTTCCTCCCCCCTCCCAATAGAAGAATACAAAAATATTTCTTCATTTCAAAATGGTTTTAAATGAAAGCCAGCATGCAGAAAGTGTGCGAGACATCTACAGACTTTTAACTCGAGATTTAAACACCCCTTGGGTGTTATTCAGCTATCAACAGATATACAACTTTGAAAAATAAATATATTGAATTTTCAGAAGTGATTAACATGACCTCAGACCCTTTGTTTAGTCCCATATTTAAATGGGATATAAGTAGTTTGGCTTCTGGACTTCACAGATCTGAAATAGCTGGACGCTACATGACTTCCCTGCGCCATGTCAAGACGAAAGCTGCAAACCCTGTCTCGCTGTGAATACTGATGGCATCGGGACAGTGTTTTCCTTTCTAAGCACGAGCACTTTGAGGTCCCACCCAAGGCTGGATCGCAAAGCTCAAAGTTGGGAAGCGTTGCTTGCAGAAGCATTTGCCATTTGGTGCTAGGGGAAGGTAACCCCTCCTGGCCTGTCGCCGGTGGGCAACAGTCTGGTCCTCGGTTGGCCTCGAGGGGCCATGTCTGGTCCTCAGCTCTAACACATGTTGGGCGAGCCTTGCACTTGAGCTGCAGGAGAGGACTTACTCGCTGGATCTGGAAAGATTATCCTTCTGTCTTGGCATCCAGTGTACCCAAGAGATTTTGGTAACCCCAACTGTGAATTACCCAGCACTCCTGTCCTAACGTTGTCTACACAAGGTTTATGCAAATATGCCTAAAATCACGTCTTATCCAACACATTTCCATGACTGTCATTCTCTACCTTAAATCTACCAGTTTCCAACCAATTTGGTTGGAAAATGTTGCAGGCAAATGTAAACAACTGGAGCAGAAAAGACGATAAGTCTAATTATGAAATAGGATTGACTTCTGATGAACATCATAAAGCATCAGTGGAAAAATCTATGGTTTGTTGGACCCACTGATAGCTCCACATGTCACAAAGTCACTACTAAAACCGTGTCTCTTTGCTTGTTAAGCTAAAACAATTCCCGAGCTACACCGTTTAACCGGCCCCCACCCGTTTCAGTGCTGACATACCTGTGCCTACAAGGAGCCCTCCAACACCGCCCCCTAAGCTGTTGTTTCTGTGGCAGGAACTGCTCTGATCGAGTTTCATCCAAGGATGAATCCAAGTAAAATTACAGTTAAATCGAAGGTAGCTGCCTGGGAAGAAGTCATGGATTTCCTTTGCCTGTGGGGTGGAGGAGTAACACTGAAACAACCTGGTACATCTTGCAATAATAAAAATCTCTCATAGGATTTGTGTAAATAAGGTATGGGAGCTCAAGCACGACTGTCACAGAAGCACCCGGGTAGGCAAGAACCAGCAGCTGCAACAAGCCAAAAAGAGCAAAAAAGAGCGTTGCTGCCGTGGAATGGTGCTGAAGGCAGACCACCTACCGGAACGGTGTTAATTTGTGAAATCAAGAGGCAACAGGGATTATGCAAGGCCGTAGGTTCACTTATGACCCAGCCCAAACAAGAGAATACTCACTGGGGAAGAGATTTAGGAAAACATGATACTAGCAGATAAAATACAAACTTAGGCGACTTTTAATTTTCAGTCTTATTCTGCACAGCGCCTAAACCTTCACCCTTTCATTCTTAAAAGGGCAACTAACCATAGAAAGATGGGGAGCAATGGAATTCTGTTTCTGAGCTAATTTTACTGGCAGTGCTAGGCAAAATGGACAAAAAGAAACCAGAAAAAAACCCAAGCCAACCGCCAAAAGCAGACATGAAGACGTACTCCGGGTGTTTAGCACATAGTGGCTGGCGGTGTAACTGAGTAAAGCCAATGTACTGGGATCTGAACGGCATAAGCTTCAGGCAAGCTCGTACCCGAGCATTCTAAGTACACACAGAAACAATACCTAATGCCTGACAAATGCACTGGAAGGAAGAACTAAAAAAAAAAGAAGGGGGGGAGCATGTGAAAAACAAGACAAACAGACCGTGACAGGACATTCATGGTTGTCTTGCACAGAATCCACAGCAATTTTATCAGACACAATTTTTTCAAGTCCAAAACTCCCTGCTCACACACTATAGCTGGAGTTACAGATGAAGTACAAAACAGCATCCTTGATTAACTTGGGGGGTAAATTATTTCAGGCAATATTTTGATAACATCCAACAATCACAAGCTTCTGCTGCTTGCAGAAACATTGCTGCTTCTTGGCACCAGCAATTTTCCAGAAATTCCTCAATGCCCAGCGAAAGATGTGAAGCAGGAAAGGCTTGGTTCTTATTTGGCTATTTCTAATCAAATTACTCATTCTCAAATAAAATGTGACTATTTCTGATCAAATCATGCCTCCTCAAATAAAATACCTTTCTACATCACTCCAGAGACGCGGGAAAGGTTAGACTGCCCTGTGCAAAGCAGACAGAAACACACCGAGGAAGCACCTTTTCTGTCTCTCTGGGATTGACACGAACAGTGTCCTATAGGATCGGACTGCCTGTAACGTATTTTGCAGGGATTTTACTGTACAGTAAGTCTATGCAAGCTTCTACCCGAGCAGAGCACTTAGGAGTGCTCCCTCTCCCATATGCTGCCTTTTTTTTTTTTTTTTTTTTCTTTTTAGATGGCTCACAATTCCGTAACATTGTTTTGCGAAGAAGCAGCATTTGTTTTTGTCTTACTAAGAATCAGCACCTTTGCCCCCACCCTATTAACTCACCACATCAAAGGTACAAGTTACATCTGCTACTCAAACGTTCAAAAGCTCACGCTAAACCCATCCTCAACCATGCGGCAGCTCAGGACGCGCTGCCTGTGCGAGTGCTCACAAACCTGCACCAACTTGCCCTTTTCATGGTGGTTGTAATGTTTCCTTTTTAGCCTCAGACCCTGCTGCACAAAACACAAAATTAGGTTCCAAAGCCCATTTGTGATACGCTTCCTCCAGCTCTTCAGCCGGCCAAAAGGTGTGCTGCCCTCACCCTAAGCCTACCCAGCTGCTGCAGCGTTTCTTACCATTTCCTTGGGGAACGAGAGACAAAAAGAGTAGATCGGGTCCTTGACAGCCAAATCACTCTCAGCTTCACAGTGCTTTGTGACCTGAACTGGACAGCAAGAAACATCCCCAAGTTGTCAGGTTTTCACACAGACAAACATTCATCTTCCCCTTAAGGTCAGGGAAACATCATGGGCTGCCAATTCACATATGAATGATGGGGAATTAAAAAACAAACAAAAAACCAAACAAAAAACCACAAACACACACAATTTCTACAGCCAGGGAAGGGCAGAAGAGACTGGGGTTGTGCAGCCCCTGCCCACCTGATCTACTTGGGGGAATGCGCCTGTAACACCAAAAAAACGAGCAGCAGGACATAGCTACGGGCCTGTCTACCCTAGGAATGACTAAAAGCTTTTGTTCCAGATTTTCCAAGACAAGAAGGCTGTTCAATGAACAAGAGCAATCCAGAGTTCCCAATGCCCAAAGAGCTACTTGTGCCTACTTCTGCATCAGGGAGAAGGAACAGCAGCTCTCATGAAGAGGCTGGCTGAACCACGCGTCAGTAGGAACATCTACTCCAAGAAAACACTTTCTACCTCTAAGGGCAGGATTCTCTCGCAACTTCTTCAGCACCTGTTTCATGATCTGCTTTCATTGACTGATGCTGGTTTAGCAAGCCCTGAACTTGCTCTTTAGCTAAGGTTGGAAAGGACCTGTAAGATCATCAAGTCCAACCATCAACCAACACCACCCTGCCTGTTAAACCACGTCCCACAATGCCGCATCCACACGTGCCTTAAACACCTCCAGTGAGGGTGACTCTTCCACCTCCCTGGGCAGCCCGTTCCAATGCCTCACCACTCTCTCGGTAAAGACATTTTTCCTAATATCCCGTCTAAACCTCCCCTGCCACAGCTTGAAGCTGTTTCCTCTTGCCCTATCACTAGTCACTTGGGAGAAGAGACCAACACCCAACTCCCTGCAACCCCCTTTCAGGGAGCTGCAGAGAGCAATGAGGTCTCTCCTCAGCCTCCTCCTCTCCAGACTAAACACCCCCAGCTCCCTCAGCCACTCCTCATAAGGCTTGTGCTCCAGACCCCTCACCAGCTTCGTTGCCTTTCTCTGGACACACTCCAGCACCCTCAATGTCCTTCTTGGAGTGAGTGGCCCAGAACTGGACACAGTATTTGAGGTGCAGCCTCACCAGTGCCGAGTACAGGGGCACAAGCTGCAAGAAAAAACGACTACGGAGCAAAGTGGGGGTACTGGTACCCCAGAACAGACGACAGTAACAATCTATGAAGCAGAAAACAGACAGCACGCAGATGCTCCGTTCAGCTTTTCACATTTGTTTGTCATCAACTGCCAGTAACCTTCCTGCTACAAAGCAAGCCCTTAATAACACAGCTATCCTTCCCTACAACCCAACCTTTAGTAACCTATTTTTATGTGATACAGTCGAATTAAAAAATCCCACAAAACAATCCACCATAGCTGACTGGGTACTCAAGCATACTTGCCCAAAGCTTTTGTGTTTGGTGTACCCTGAACTAAAATATGGCCTTTAGGGGAGACTAGACATTGTAAAATCCACGTTACAAGTATTATGTTTAATTCTACACTTAATTCTCTGCTAAGAATACAGAAGGCAAGTGAGATGAAGGCAGATTCCACCATCTGATTTGCAGTCTAACAAATCCCTGAAATGCATTTGCAATGACTTCTTTGAAAAAAATTCACCCACTCATTTCCACTAATGCTTTCCCAACTCTGAAAGTGACCTTGCTCTTCCAGGCAGAGAGGGCTGGACTCGACATGAAGTACCATGCAGCTAACAGTGGATTCAGCTAGTCCAACAGCATGTTTTAGGGGTGCAGAAACAGAGGTCGCATTGTAGATACAAACACTCTAAACCTTAATCCACGCTTGAGTATAAACACGAATACCATTAGACCAAAGCACTATAGAGTTACGTCAACTATGACATTTTATACCTGTTTCAAGGAAATGGCTTATAAATGAGCCGGTTTATACATACAAACAAGTTCATTGTGCCCAGAAGTTTCCTAACGTTCTTTTATTAAAAACAAAAGAGCCAAAGATTGCCCTGATGCTCTTCATCGTTATAAAGCAGACTCTGAAGTATTATGTGAACTACGTATGAGCAAAGAACTCCAACTGATGCAGAGTTTAAAACTAGGTTTACAATTTCCTATTTTATTGGCATGGATGTATTTCTAAACTTAAAAACCCTTCTGGCAAATTATCTCAATTTCTTATGACAAAATTTCTCACAACACACAAATATTTACAACATATACATATTTTTCAGTCTTTTACAACTGGTTCTTAAAAGACAAACAATTTATAGGTTACCACAGAACAAAAGCTGTGACTTAGTTGTTTTTAATTTCATAAAACTATCATAAGTTAAAGTGAATAGATTTTCTTTAAATTCCTTGTAGCATTTTACAAGTGCAACAGAAAAAATGTGAAGAACCAATTTAGGATAGCTGCAGTTCATTGGATAAATGTTGCCTGTTGTAATCACATTATTTCACAGCAAATTCTTGAAAAAATAAGCACCAATCATTCTTGCAAAGAACAATTTTATCTAAAAGTATTGAAAAGTGTTAAATACAAGGTGTTTAATTTACATAACAAGCAATAAATACACCATATCCAAACTTTTATTCTGCATACTGCTACCCATGTACATATAATGTACTAAAAAGTCGGCAAATTGTCAACACCTTTTTTTTTTTTTTCCTCTTTTTTAAAGAAATCAATTTGACTTCCAACCAACGGTTTGCTACTATAACAAAGGCCACAAACAGTACGTCTGGGACAGCATACAGTGTTAAAACTGACAAACTCCAAGGGGGAAAAAAAACATCTAGCAAATAAATCGAAAAGCTGTCATTGCTGGTGATATTAACATATACTAGAAAACCTTAATATGCTGCTACTATGATTTTTGTAAATTGTTTAGTCAAATATCAGAAGAGCAAACTAACACTCTTACTGATCAAAAATGTAGACACACTGTATTCTCATTGTCCTGCATGGAAAGATTTGATGCAATTTCATAACTTTGCTTGAGCCTTTATTTTACAACAGAGCATTATCTCTAACTCAGAATTGCACATAAGAAGGCTATTAAAAAGTACAATAAAAATCTGCACAAATCAGACTTAAGAAGAGTCAGTATGCTGTACACTTTCTACAATATTACGTTGATAGGTGAATAAACAATAAAGAAGTGCTGCCACTAAGTTTATCAGAAAGTTCTTCAGTTGAGGAATAATCAAATGGAAATTTTGTTGGGTTTTTGTTGTTGTTGCTGTATGGGGGTTTTTTTGTTTGGGGTTTTTTGTGTTGTGTTTTTTTTTTTTTTTTGGG
>KL265648.1:0-21236 GCA_000699545.1 Podiceps cristatus | reverse complement strand
GAGTTTCACTACAACACATACCATTTTCATGAAGGTCCTCGGGGTACGTCCCTCTGTTTTCTTCCTCTCGTTTTAGCTGTATTTTTAATTTTGTTGAACTATTGCCTGATCCTGAGTTAAACCCATTATTTAGCTTTGCTACATATAAATTATTATCTTTTTCATGGTCTTTACTTAATTTGATGCTTATTTTTGAAGAATTCATCCCATCACTTTCTTGGTCATTTGCCTTGCTACTGCTATCATGGCGTCTACGAAGAGTCAGTTTAGGGATCCCAGAGCTATTTTCAAGGATAAGTTGTGCATCATACCTTGTGATTCGTCTTTTCTTTTTACTTTTTGCAGTTCTAAAGCTGTCTTTTGCTTTAAAATTGTCAGATGTTACAACAGAGCAGCCACCAGATCCAGGGATACAGTCTTTATAGCCAACAGGTGGGTCCACCACATTATTCCTCTCTCCGAGTTCTGAATGAGAACTAATCAAATCTGGTACTTCATCTTTCACAGCTGTATTGTGCGTAGTATCAGTTTCTTCTATTTTTGCAGACGGTTTCACAAGTTTTCCTTGTCGAGATTTCTTTTTCGACATGCCTGCATCATTTTTCTGGCACCTAATCTCCCCTTTATGTGATGGTCCATGAACCACATCATTTTCATTTATCACACGAGACTGCTGCTCTAAAACGTCCGATTGCGTTACGGTCAAGTTATTCTTATAGCTATCCAACATATTTGGTTCAAGCTTTATGTCAGAGGTCTCCTTCAAATTCATCCTTGTTCTCACTGACCTCCTTGTTATGTATGTGCAGGGTGGTATATCACCATGCTCATGAGCACCTTTCACAGAATTCAGTTTATGTTCTCTTGCTGCATGCCTTGTTAAGCATCCACTGGAGACTGCGACTTTGACTGGTCCCTCCAATTCTTTATCCTTTTTAATGGGCAAGTTTTTATACAAAACTACTTTCGGCTCTTTGAGAACTAAATTTCCCATTTCGAGCTTTCTAGAAGCATTCTTTTGCTCTGGCCTTTTGCACTGATTTCTCAACTTTATCTTTGAAAGTAAAGGCTTTGCAGGCTTCTTCAGTCTCTTTGGTACCCTGGAATTATTTATATGAGTGAGTTTAGATGAGGTAGAATTTGATGATGCTGGAATTCTTGATATAGACTGTCTTGTTAATGTTCTATTTTTGCTGTTCTTTTTTACGCCAATTGAAGATTTTCTGTTAGCTGCAAAAGAAGAAAGTTGGTTTGTTATGACACTGCTTTATCCCGTGTTTCCCACTCCCAAATATTGTAGTTATTTCATTTATTTTAAACACTTCATCAAAATCTGTGAAACACGCTAGACAGTACACAGTAAGGAGCGAGACTGCTTAACTTGCAATTCAGATATGAAAGTAATTATCAAACAAGTCAAAAATACACCTAAATTCCAAGTACACTTCCCTCACTGGCCCAACATACCAAGTTTGGTTTTCACTGAATTTCTTCTTCTTCTACTACTTTTTTTTTTTAAATTCATTCCACATTATCTGCAGTTTTTACTAAGTATTACTCCAGCAAAATCTGAGTATCAGCATGCTCCAGTATTAAGACGAGAATTTTTTCCTACAGGGGGGAGGCAAACCCCCCCCAAAACCTTAATTATTGTAATGGTTTCAGTTTCAGATATCCAGTTGTCTTGTCACTGTGGTAAGCAAAGTAGTTTTGTCTGCCCAAACAAAGCTGCAGCTCCAAGGTTATGTAATGAGAGATCATAAGAGGGTTTGGGGAAGTGTGGTTTTGTTGTGTGGTGGGGTTTGTTTTGGGTTTTTGGGTGTTTTTGTTTTTTAAATGTCACAGCAACAAACAGGGGCCAGATGGAACCATAATATTTTATGTGGCTGCAAAATTTTGCTATTTAAGTCAAAGTTTAAGTTATTTATATTTTCCCTGTACTGAGGGTGGCAGGGGTGGGGAAGAGGGGAAAGTAAGTAACGTGGAATAAACTCACTACTCCAGGAAGAGAAGTCTCTCAAGAGCACCACAAACAAAAATCCCTTCCAATTTCTTCTGAGATTACTAACTGTGCACTTCCACTTCAGAATAGGTACCTGAACTATCAGCCCTGGATATGGAGAGAGAATAGCTGCCCAATTTAAAGGATCTCTAAAGGATCTCTACTAAGAGCATGTATTTAAAAACTGTTCTTCTACAGAATGTATATGATTTGAACTATTTAAGCTTTTCTTCCTAAACCATACTACTGCATGTGATAGTTTGCCGTATTTTGAAATACATAGTGATAGAACTTCAACTGACATGTTTAGAAATATGACGCTATTTGGTTCTGATATCAATAAAACCCCAAGTACATACCACCTATTGTCCTTGAAGCACTTAAGGAAAACAGAATTTTCTATTTAAACTGCCTTCAGATTCATGAATAAATTGCAGTTCTGAAGACAAGTATCTGAGATGCATCTCAGCATTAAGAGAGTAAAAGTTTTTCATGTTTTTACGAAACCTTTAATCTTGCACTCCAAGCTTTTCCCCTTACTTACTTGCATTAGCTTTTTCCTGAGTGGTATCTGCATCAGTGTTAGAGCTGACGGACTGGCTGTCTGAATTTTTGCTGCTGTCACCCAACTTTTTAAGTCTATTCAATCGTTTATCTGTTTCTCTCAGTCCATATTTACTATTAATCACAGGAGTAGGTGCTGGCAAACCCACTCTTGATTTAAAAGCACCAGTTCCGCGTCTACAAAGAAAGAGGACATAATGTATTAATACCTAACATAAACTTAGAACTTTCTTTCATATACAATAGTTTGAATCCCAGGTATATAAGGATAAACAATTCCAAAACCCACTGAATTTATTAGCATTTTGTGGTCTGTTTTAATAAAATATCTATATACTTATTTTAGTAAGATATGCAGAAAAACCTTCAATTTATTTCTTGCAAGAAGAAAAACTGCAAAAGTAGATTTCCCTGGCTTTGTATCTATTTTAGTATCATTTCATAGTCAATTCATACAGGTGAAAATGAAATACGCTAGTTCACAATTCTACTTAAATAGCTTAGATAACAAGTTAAATTTTTCCTACTCACATCAGGCTACTAAAAAAATGCCAGCTTCAGCTACAATGCTTGTTACTGCATCAGCCGTAGTTGAAAAGTACAGAAGACAGAACAAAATTATCACAGTTTTGTGTTCCTTTATAACTAAAAGATCCCAGCATGCATTTATCATGAAAGTGAAACAGCCAAGCAAACCTAGAACTTTATTTTTCTTTTAAAGCAATCACACAAAAGGTTATAGATTAAGAATTCCTGTACTTGCACTTCAACCACTACTGCTACAATTCCTTTGATACTCTTTAACAATCCAGGACACTTGAACTTCACAGAATTACTAAGACAACTTCAGTTTGGATCTCAGTGCGTTGTCCTGGAAGAATATCCAAGGAACTTACTCAAAAGTGCACCAAAAAGATCAGACAGGATCCACAAGGTTAATTATTATACAGACACAATACTTGTTCGCAAATTAACTGACGTTTGTTTGATATGGAACATTCTTTCAGTATTATTCTGAATTCTGCTAATCAGAGGCAGCTTAAGATACTAGACTGAGCTTAGCACAAGCATCAGCCACTTCAGGTCAGAAAGTTCCGGTGCTATAAACAACCACAACTGCCTTCTGACATGTTTCTTTGGTGCCCACTTGTCTCAGTCAGCATGAACAGCAGGCTCACCTAAAAACAGTACATGCACATATGTAAAGATATGCCAATTTTCTTGGTGATGATTTTTGGAAGCTTGGGGAAAAAAAAATGTACAGTGCCAACCTTTCCACAGCTTCCAAACGTACTCCACAGATTCTTAGAAGTCTAGCATTTTAACATTACAAATTAACACCCTTTATAGCATAGTCAAAACTGGGTCACTTAAAGATGATTTCCATCCCCCCCCCCCCAGGGTACAAAGGGAAAGTTGCCCCAGTGTTGGTAAGGGCTCATTTTTTTTTTTGCTCAGTTCCCCTGAATTCAAGTCTCTTGTATTTGATTGCTGTAATACAGCCTTGTGACTGAAAAGCAGACTCTTAAAGTTAGAACTACCCCAACATTAGCTTTAAAATATAACATTTTCATGTACTTAAAATACAAAGATGACAAGTTAGTAAAAATGTTCAAACATATATAATTGGTTTGCCCTGAAAGAGTATGTACTTATTACATTAAAATTAACAAAGGAACTTCAAAAAAACACCCAACCAAAAAACAAAAAAACCCCTTATCACTCCAAGTCACAAGGAAAGAGCAATTCAATACTAAACGGCTCCTAGAATGGAAGTACATTTTTACTAGCAGCTCTCTAGATTGAGACTTAATCTAGTCTGTACCCTTCACTTAGAATGATCTACCAACATCCTATGGGCTTGGAGGTCCACACCAGAGGGTTCACCCTTGAATTGCAAGAATTGTTAGTGACCAAACTAGCTAGTAAAAACGAAGGCAGGATTATTGAACTATTTATATGTAGGTGCACTAAGCTATTTCTCAATATGAATAACATTTTGTCCTTTGTAGGGTTTTTTTCCCTCTCTACGGTCAGCTCAAACAGTAACGAAACTGTTACGGGTTGTGTGTAGTTCCTCTTGGAACTGGGCAAAGCTCGCACAAATTATGCTGAACACCCACGGTCACAGTAAGCAGAAGTTTCAATGTGGCAAAAACCAGCTATAAAATTCTTTCACTGATTTTGTGAAGAAACTAGGTTGGGATAGTACAGGTGAAAAACAAACCTAACAACAACTGTGCTATTATGCGATGGACAGATACACGCAAGTACTGTCCAAACCAGCAGATCTTTCCGAATACACAAACCCCCAAGTCCTAATAACAGAGGATACTTTCCCCATTCCTAGCAGAAGATAACTGCTTTTCCTTCCAATTCTACTTTATTCAGTATTCAATATTTTTAAGAATCTACACTACTTTTCTCTTATTCTCATTTTGGGCTATCTCCAGAAAAAGAGAAAGCGGGAGTTCTCAGGAAACATGACCACTCAGTAACAACATAAAAAGTCATTACAACAAATAGCTAGGCAGCAATTATAATGTGTCCAAATTCTGGGTACTCGTAATCAAGACTCACAGTTCTGCAAAATGTATCACGAATGCGCCCAGATCCATTTGAAACTTATTTACATCCATGCATACCTTTCACAGGTGTAACATTCGCAGTATTCATTATTTTCTCCAAAAAACCCATCTCCATAGTAACAAGAGATTTCTTCTCCAGGTTCAATATCTCTTAGAGCTTTCACACATGCTGTATCTCTGCCCGTTGATACAAACTGGGGAAGGAGACGACAGGAAGGGGAGGGGAAAAAAAAAAAAAAGGTTAATCATTAAGGTTGAACAATAACTGAACAAGAAAAAAAGTAAAACAGTTGGGGAGGAAAAGGTGCAGGGACAAAAGGAAAAAATGTAGGGTACTTTATTTATTTGCTTTGAATTTCTTGCTTACCTTACAGTTAGGTCTGCAATCTGAAAAAGGTCCAAAAGATAAAGTCAATTAACTGTTGATAAGACCTGAAACATGAATAGTTGTAGATATCTAAAGTAAGGATTCACTCTGGCTTCAGTAACTGTAGAATCTCAACTAAATACTGGGAGTTATGTTAGTACTGCACAAAGCTATCCATCAAAATATTATTATTATTTTTATACAGTTTGGTTTCTGAGCTCTTCCCTATGCTATCACAAATTTTTGATTTCCCTCATCGTTAAGGTAATAGGATTTCACCTGCTTTTCCTTCAGCATACAAATGCAACAGAATCAATTAAGCTTCTGTGCTGTGCAAAAAGTTAAAGGCGGCATAAGAAGTTCACCTAAGAAATACGTTACTGTTGAAATATGTTGTTCACAAAGAATTCAAGGTAACCCACAACATGCTCCACTAATTTAGCTGCCAGTTCCAAAGTCTCTGTGAAGGAAGAAGGCATCGCTTCCTAGAGCCTTCTGTGAGCTTCCCAGTTCACAGCCAGTCAGCTCTGGCCTGGGAAAATCCCAATAGGACTTTGTAATCCAGTAATCCAGTATGACAGATTCAGACATTTTCTCTAAGGGCCTGTGTTGTTCAGCTCACATGTAACAACACTTCTGAGTAGAACTGCTTATGTCCTTTAATATGCTTCCTATACTTACTACTCACCATGATTGATAAATGCAGCAGGACCAAGCCACAGTTGTGCACAGTTTTTCCGTGTGGAATACATCACACTGAAATCATTTTCCCCATGTCTCAGCAGCATGTTTTCTTCCATTTCTGATAGTTCAGCAATACAGCCCACAAGTAATTCTATTTTATCATTTCGTTTCCTTTAGTGTAAAAAGAATAGCAGAAATAAGAATATGTATGTCAAAAATAAAGTAATTTCACCAAAAGATTAACAGGAAGTGTTTTGTAAACCATTTCTCAACCCCTAAAAACCTCATGTTTTAATTTGGTTAGAGACAGAATATTAGGCTAAACAGAATTTTATCAGATACAAAATAAGTGGTTTTATGCTACTATACAGAATTAATGACATCAACTCTGACAGAGATTACCACCATTGTTTTTACAATTTCCTGAGACTGCAAGCAAGAAATTGCAAGAGTTGATTACTTCAGCTTCTACAGTGGTTAAAACCAAAAGCAAGATTTTTTCATTTGTCCACACTCCCTCCCCATCAGCACTTAAGACATTTTGACTTCCGCCAGCTGCATTTCCTATACTTCTTCCTTTGGCCAAGAAAACAGCACAGTGAAGATGCTTAGAACTCCAAGGCCAGAATTCGTGCAAGATGTTTTTCTCTCTCACAAATAGTTCTCCAGCATCAAGCTGGTCCTTGAGACAGACCACTGGGGGGATGAGGTGTGGAGGGGTGGCAAAGATGACCAGCAAAACCCACGAAAACCACAGCACCTACACGTGCAGACAGCCACCTGCCATCATAAATACAGAAGATCAGAGGCACTGAACACTCAGCCTAGCACGAGCTGAAGAAGAGCACCATTTCCATTATCCTGCAAGGGCATCATTTCCACTGCTCTTTAGTGGCCATTCCAAATTTTGGCCAATTACTCTGACACAGATGAATATGGAGATACTAAACACACATGAAGGACACAAACCAGAAGCCAAGCCTTTTAAGTGTGAAATTCTCTTTTTACAGAGAATGCTGAGGACTATCAGTTTTGAGTCTCAATAGTTTTACAGATATTGGCAGGGTCAAGAAGCAGCCCTCCTGCCTTGCCTTCATTAAATGAAGGTTAATTCATTTTCAACACACCTAATTACAAAGCTTCCATTCCCAATGTATCAGCCAAGGGGAGAATTCAAAACCCACAAAAAAAAAAAAAACAACAACAAAAAAAATCTCCACCCATGAAATACAGATTATATTAGGATTGTGGAACTTGCAGCGACAGTCATGAAGAGCTAGAAACTGGCCTCAACCTTCTCAAAGCCTGTTCTCCCACGCACGGAGGCCGTAGCCCCACAGGAACAGCATGCTTACTTGGTACACCGCCAGTGTAATGTCTAGCCACTCAATCCTAGCCCACACATAATAGCATATCATCATCTCAGATGTGCTGTTGTGAGTATGTACTGCCACAAAGCAAAATAAATATAAATTACGAGGTAAAGGGGAAGCAAAGGGAAAATTTATTTTAAAATCTGAATTAACCCAGGGATCAGCTGGTGCTGCCGCAGACATGCTTATAATGAAACTCAGTTGTGCCAAAATGAGATGGGGAAAATACACTGGGGTTCCAACTTTGTGTTTCCAGGTGATTTATCTTGCACAGTCACAATATGCAAATAACACCCCTCAGTTTCACAAAAGGAAAAAACTCATTTCCCCCACATTTACTTGTTGTATAACAAATCCATCATAATGCGAGTCTTGACGTGGTTGTGTTTCACAGAGGAGGCCAACTCATGATTAGAGGTAAATAATTATCTGATCGAAAACATGAGAAAACACACTTGTATACCAAAAACAGTATGGCTACGTTCAAATATACAAAGGAATGTCTTACAGATGCATGTATTGTGTGTTAAGTACTTTACAAATTAAATTTAGTGTCTATTTTTTAAGTCAAAATACAAAACTTGGAATTAAAACTACAACTGGTGAAATACAAAGTCATATTTTTAAATTTTTTTTTTTAGAATCTTTCAAACTCATCGACAGAAATAGAATGCAATAGTAAACTATATTTCTTACCATTCTTTCGTTGCAACAATTTTGGCTCCATTTTGCTCAGAAGAATACCGATTACAAGGCAGTATTTCAAACCCACTGTCAGTTGCAAACATTCGTAAATAAATAAATACCTGCAATGAAAGAAAACCAGTACTTTTCTGTTATAAGCAAAAGCAGTGAGGAACTTTATATAAACTAATGGAAGTCAGTGAACTATACAAAACAAAAAGTGGATATTGCAATGGGATGTTGTTTGCTGAAATACATTTCTGATTTCTTAGCTATACACATTATGTTAATCTTATTTCTTCAAAGTGACTTGCAGCAATCCTCACATGGATAACATGACTATTCAAAGACTTTAAAAAAAATTAAAAGATGCCTCAAATGGTACAAAATTGGCCCAATGAATGAAAAAGGATAATTTCTTTTTAAAGTCACTGAGTAGTTGCATTCAAGAATTCTTCTCGGATTTTTAAAAACCACTAAGACCTAACAATCTACAAGATCCGATTTTATTCTTTTCAGTTCTGAAAAAGATATCACTTCCACGGCAGGTCCCGATACTGAATTCAGGGATTGCTGGATCAATTTTAGTCAAAGTGCTGTTGCATTACTCAAAAAAACCAAACCACTCTGGGAAAGCAGAATTTGCTGCGGACTTTTTTCTACACTAATAGATTTGATGCATTTTAAAGTAAGCCAAATTCCTTCTGGTTGTATCTAAAAAAATGTACTCATTCCTGAAAGAGCTTTTTTAAAAGTAAAAAAAGCCAACACTATGATTTCCTTGCAGCTTCGAGTGTCAACCACCTTTATGCTATATTCAAAATGGATTTAGGGTGGGGGAAGTGGAGGACGAGTAACACTCCCACATAAAGGCCCTATACCCCAAACAACAGAGGTATTTTGAGGTAGCAAGGCCTCCCCATTTTCCCTTACCTTTCTTTGTTACACAGTGTGATTAACAACAGCTGTAAGCAAAAACCCCAACATAAACCAAAGAAAAAAAAGAAAAAAAAAAGAGAAGCAGTAGGGGAATGGGAAGGGAGAACTCTTCCAAAGAATGAAAGAAGTCCTCAAAACTCTGTCTCCCAGAAGTAGGTCTCCTCTCTTCTGCTTATGACTTAAGCCAGCAGTAAAAGAGGCAAATGTGTTTTCCTTTCTACATGTCTATTAAATAAAAGGCAATGGTAAGTTAATTCAAAACAAACAAAAAAAAGTGGTGGGCAAAGGGGAGTAGCTGGGTTTTAAAAAAACAAGTTTCTGTTAAAAAGCAGCCAAACAACGTATAACAGAGCAATGGATTATTTCCTTTACTACTGCTACATTCCTAATAAATTTTTACATTTTCTTAGCCTTTGAACCATCTGAAAAAGCACATTAATTACAAATACACCTACATGTTCCTTGAACAACCTTTCCTGCATTTTGTTCTTGTTAAGAAAATAGTGCCGGGCCCAGTCACCTGACGTCAAGGACTTGAAGGCTTTTTCTAAGTGCTCATCTTTCTTGAAACGTTCAATCACCTCTTTTAGTTCTTCTTGCCTTCCTTTAATAGGTCGAAATCTGAAATGAAGAATAAAGCTATTCCACTCCACTGTTATTCATTCATTCTCAGTTGTTCTTGATAGCTACTAGCAGCACAGAGTTCTTTTGCCAGCAATGTAAGTATTTAACTCCCAGCATAAAGTGACCATTATGTACTCAGATCACAGTCCCTCATTTCCTGAGGTAATGGCAGAGGTAAGGTAAAGCCAAACATACTATTTGGAACATTCAACCCCTCCATTCTGCTGAGAAGCAAGATTTATTTATAAAACAAATCTCTGATAATATTAACCAACACAGGACAGTATTTCACTGTTTTCAATACCTATCATTTGGAACAAAGCAAAGAACTACTATAATAAAAGCCTTATTGTCCTTACTTTCCTAATAAATTTGCTACCATTGAAAGTGCAGGTGCAAAAAATTCAGCCAATTACTAGGAAACTTACAGGACCCAGTTAACACTGGTATCAAGGGATCTATGCACAGTTGTGGCTTTTGTAGCCAGGTGGAGGGGGGTGCGTGTGTATGTGCTTTTAAATTTAAGCCCTCTACAACTCACATACTACCCTATTTTTTTTTAAAATAGGGAGCAAACTATTAGACAGCACAACTAAAAAGACCCAGTAAGAGATCTCAAAACAGAAAAACTGTGCAGCTATCTTGAAGAGTGATTTCAAATCAACTTTTGTCCAAACCAAAGCCTTATTATATTGATAAATCCACTACATAGGTTTATGTAGACTGCAAACTTCACATCTGCATTCATATAAAACACACCTCTTAATGACTACACAAGATGTATCTATAAATAGTAACACACAGTATACATATTACATCTGTGGAAGACTGAAGTTCCACAAGTTAGTGCAATCGTAAGAATTCTTCCCCAAAATACTGGCTACAGGAAATAGGTAGCTGAAAATCATGGGTAGATAAAAATATACAAATAACCCCCTGTACATTAGCAGAGAATTGTGCCTTCTACCCAAAGCTTGAGATTTAAAAACAAACAAACAAACACAAAAAAAAACCCAAACCAAAAACCCACAACTATCCTTCATATCTTCAACAGGAAAACACTGGTCACAAGAAAACTATATGACTACAAGAAGCAGGAGTTCCATTTCTGAGCTGCAAAACCATCAAGAGAAAGCAGAACTTAGAGATTATGTCAAATCTCTATAAATTGCCTTTGACTGAGCATATACCCATATACGCTCCACTGCTTTGGGGCAGAGGTGGGGTGTGTGTACTTTTCAGTGTATGACACACCCCAGGGGACTCTTCATGAAGATAAAAATTTTCTAGGGTCATGAGAAACAGTTCTCCACAGTTCCTTTTACTCAGCAAATGACTAAAAAAAACATTAAACAAGCTAACAGCTTTTAATTAAATCCATAAGACTAAGTCCCACTACTTGTTGCCTGAAGTTTGTTACCATGCTGATTTTATTTCCTCTTACTTATCAAATCAAGTCTGTATTTGATGACAAAAGTAAACAAGCAGAAATAAAATCTTTAAGTTTCTGGAAGAAAATTGCATCAACTCCCTCACTGATACCCTGGTTTTTAAGTTACCCTATCACTTGGCTTATACTCATCTTAGAATGCTGAACGCTGCAAGTAACTTCTTTTCAGATGACCAAAGAAATAAACAATAAAAACCTCCTAACAGCAGTATTGCTTCCAGCAGCAGCGCAGGTTATCAGCATTCCATGCTACTGCTTTTACACATCTTCTCTGCATTCTCCATCTGAAAAATGTCCTTAGAATGTAGTGACTAAGCACTCAGATCTTTTTGAATATGGCAAAAATTATCAACAAATATTACCAACATCAACCTGTGAGCTTTCAGAGAAGAAGATAGCCGATGTCTTCTCAGAACTACTTTGGTTTTCTTCTGGCTGGGTTAACATCTAACAAGATAGCAAGAGTCAGTAAAGAAGCAGATGTTCACTTAGAACTGTAGTACGTACTGTGCCAAAAAGTTTCAAATCAAGTTCTTCAATAAAGAATATACCTATCCCATCTCCCCAGAAGGTAACTGCCTGACAAGCTGCTGAGACCTCATCATGGAAAACTCCCTTCAGGCTACAGATGACAAGATCATTATTATTTTTGTCCTTTAGCGCAGCAAAGTCTCCCTTGACTTGCCAGTCAGATACAAGAAGAGTACCTCCCAATTCTCCCTAAACCAAAAAGACTTCTCCTAGATTTAATAGTCATAACTTGCAGAGCTTCCTCAGACATCAAGGGAATTTAAAATGATATAGCTTGAACTGAACTTGACTTGTTTCAGAACAGAACTTGCTCTCATTTTCTGTTTCAATCAGAAACCGTTTTCCCAACAAGGGCCCTTCCATCACAAGAAGTTCAAAGCACACCAATATGCACAAACATGACAGTCAACATTTTGTTTACATCCCTATCTGCAAACATTACATGAGGAAAACTGGCCTTCAGCTGTGTCTATTCTTGCTGAGCTAAACAAATGATTGCCCTCTCCCTTACCTTTTATCTTATATGTTGAAATGCTCAGCAAGATCTACGGGAAAAGAATCAACACCCTACATTTTCTAGCTATTAAAAGCACATATTATAGCCCCAAAGTGATGCTCATATTCCAGGTCTTTCACAACATACCTTTCACAGAGGCTGACTAGATGTCTACCTTTGGTAGCTCAGAACCCGGCCCCAACCCTTTCAAAGTCACCCACGTTATCTCCCTGGATGACATTCAGCAGCTATTTCTAGGGGTTCTTGTCTCAGGCATTCTACACTGCCGGTGGAATTCCTTTAAATGTCTAGCAGAAACTCCTGCAATGTCGTTCCTAGGAAGCAGAATAGTTAGTGTATGCCCATGTTTCAAAAAGGCCAAAAAAAGGGCCAGAAATAGGAAGGAGGTGAAGAGATTATGAAAATGCTGTAACATTAAAAGGTCAGATGAATGTTACAGTGTATGCCAGGCATTTGAAACGGGAAGTGGGTTTTTCAAAGAACACAACCCTTGGTACCCAAGGGTTCAAAAACTAGTACCAAGGACCTCCTGCAGCACCTCTACCAAAACATTGTACTGATATTTTAATATGGTGATAAGACAGAGATGAAAACGAAAAAAGATAACCAGGAATCCAAACAAGCAAGAAGCATCCACAAGTACATGGAAAGATGCTGGAAATCAACATCACAATGTACAGCATTTCACTTCAAGGGTTCCCGCATCAGTGAAACAGAATGACACTTCACACCCTGAGCCTGAGTGAGTGAGTTCTTCACGGCTTAACAGCACACGTAAACTGCACTGTAAGCAGACAAAGTTTATGAGCTAATCCAGAATACTACAACCCAGAATCCTTATGAAAGCTTCCGTACTTTCACAGGTATATCCCCACGTATACTTTAAAAGGTGGTTCTGATTTGAGACACTGAAGAAGCTAAATATGCCAAGAAAGTCTTGAAGTTGAGGATACTGCTGATAGACACTTCACTCTCCCAGAAGTATCATGAAACAGCAGTTTATTCATTAGTTTTTCCCAGCACTACCTACCAAAAAAAAAAAATCAGTTTTGAGGAGCAACCTTAAATACTATCATTTTGGTGTTACAGGGCTTCCTCATTTATACATGACATTAAAAAAAAAATTATGCATCTGCTGGATGACTATGTGACTGTTTTTGAGCACCACCATGAAGAGGACCTGAAAAGATCCCACAGCTAAATGTATATATATAAACTAAGCCAAAGAAAATGCCTTTTAAGTGTCAGTAAAATAGAAGAGTAGTTCAAAAACGAGAGACAGAAAGAGCACAAGAAAACCAACAAAACAAACCAGCCAACCCAGTCTCTAAACAGAGAATCTATTAAAATCAGTATTGTTTATACAGACTTCTGGTTTGCCTCTATGAACAGTACCTTTATTAGATTCCTTCATGGAAACTGAACAAGACACTCTGGTGTTTGAATCTGCTCACAGGCACAGACTCCTTGAGCCACCCTACAAACAGCTTCAGGGGTCAGGTCTCACAGAACACGGAGTCTGTCGCAAAACAACCTGTTGTTAAAAGTAAGCTAAGAATAAAACACTCAACTATCACAGATTCTTTAAAGAAATAACAATAGCCCTTCTTCCTGATAAAATGCAGAATAGAAACTTCTCACACTTCCCTGGGAAATACTTCTTTTTCCCTAGCCAACAAGATCTAAGAAACCTACGGCTACTGCAATTTCAAAATCAGTTAGAAGATGATCTTATCCCAGTTAAGGGCAAACTGAGGTGATCTCAGTAAGGAAGAAGTAGGAAAACACCTTGGGGAAGCAAAGCTCTTTCTCTCTCTCAAGTTTCTCTTACCTCAGGAATACTTAATCTTGAAACTCCAAGGTATAAAGCCAAAGGTCACTGAGATGCTTGCCTATAAAGGAAGTTAAAGGAGAGTTTCTGGTAAGTTCAGAAGCACAGTACCTTGCTCAGTCTCAGTCACTGAGAGCAGGGAGTTTGAACAAAAAGGATAAACCGGTCCTGCAAGAGATCCAGTACGGAGCTCCACATAGTGTACCAGTGCATGATAGAGTTGTACTTCTAAACCTAATTCTTAACTTCTGACTAGGGAACATCAAGAAGAGTGAATTTATCAAAACACAGCATCCCATTAGCCTCTTAACAACAGGCACTTTGTCTGGATGATATTTTTATTTAACTGGCTATGGAAAGACAGCAAGTTACTGTTCGTCTAATACCAGAGACTCAGCACAAAAGCTAAAACTGCAAGGCTGTTAAGCATTCAAGACAGCACTACAGGACTTGAAAATCACCTACTTTACTATAAGTGGAAACAATTTATTTAGTGAACATACATTTTGGCTTCCCCCCCACCCAACCCTGTAGTAGGATTATCTTAACTAAAAGCTAGTTATATAAAAACCAACTTGTTTTGTGTTTAATCTCATGTGTTGTTATCTAGGGGAAAAAAAAAAAAACAACACAAAACCAAAAAACAAAACAACAACAAAAAACCAACCAAACCAACCCAAAACAAACAGAACCAAAAAAAAAACCCAACAACAACCAAACCCAGATGCTCTGTAAAGGCCAAAGTTCAAACCACCATTTTTAATGAAGAAACTAATCCACATTCCTTAATTTTCTTAAACTGAAACTATGCATGCACCAGTGTGGTCAAAACTCCAATACAGCCTAGAACAAAAATAAAGAAAATTCTAACTGCCACATAATTTCATTCTCCTTAATACAGTTAGGGAATAAATGTTTGTTGTTTGTGTGTGGGTTGATTTGCTTGGTTTTGGATTTTTGTTTTGGTTTGTTTTTATTTTTAAATAAATACAGGGGGACACAAAACCCCTAACACTTTCCTTCATTCCTCTTCTGATAATCCACATGGTAAATTTAATTTAGCAGTCATCATGACTACTGAATGCAAGCCACTCCATCTTTTGGAGATATAAAACTCTTATTGAAATTAAAGGTGCAACTAGAAAAATTGTGTAAGAGGTGGTGGGCACTGGTTTGAGGGGAAGGTGTTGGTTTTTTGAGGGAGTTTGGGGAGGCTTTTTGGTTGTGATTTTTTTTTTTTTAAATCCAAAACATTCAGCAGTAGCAAAACAGATAGATTACACACAGTGAAGGAAAACAACCAGGAGCAAGCTAAGGGACTTCACTGAATTAAGTTACTGGCAAAAATAGAATTAAAAAAAAAAAAAAAATAGAGAAAAGAGATTTTACACAAGAGTCAAATAAAAATCATTCTCTAAAGTACACAGATGCTGAGGTCTGAAGAATGTAAAAGCTTCCTTTTGAAATAGGGTGTCACTGCCTAAGAGCTGTGTACCTCTAATCCGCTATCTCCATAACACCACAACACTGAAGTAGAACTACATGGCCACATAAACCTTATTTAGCAGAAGCCACATGACTTGTTCTACCTGCAAACCCCATTCAAGATCAATATTGAACCCTTTAATTATTATATTGAAATGAGCTAAGGAGCAAAGCAGAGATTCAGCACAGACCCATGAATGCAAGTAATATGGAAATGCTTTGCCTTTTTTGTTGTTACTGCTCAACGATGACTCTAAAGGGACAAAGAGTGACATACCCTGACAACTTTAGGAACAACTGATGGTTTACACCAAGGCCACAATTGCTCTTGGTGCACTGTTGAGAGAAAGCAGCTTCCTGTATGTCAGCCCCAAACGCTTCATGCATGCTATAGAAAATAAAGAAATTCTTAAAGCTCAGTCCTTTAGTCTCAAGTTATCAGACAAAACCACCCGCATCACACAATAGTTTGCAACTTCACTGAAAGCAGCAATATGGAGTTAGGAAATACCCCTAGATTCTCCCAAAACAGACTACAATGAATTTGATTTCCTAAATCACTTGCAAACTTAGAAAGACATTGGAACTGCTCTCAGTGTTCCCCAGCATGATGCTGGTGCTTTAGGGAACTGGGACACAGCAGTGACTGGTAACAGCAGCAGTATGATCAGGAATCTGGCTTAAGATTTAAACACTGCCACATTTGTACGCAAGATAGTAAAGAGGGGATTAGCTGCAAAGGCATGCAACTTCAAGATTCAGCACTCAGCCTAGGGAAAGGCATCAGAAAATAAGAGACGGTCAGATAAGCAAGAATTACACTTGGCTTTTTATGAGAGTCAGTTTTAATTTCTGGTGTTAGACAGCCTTCAACCCAGGAAGTAATAGCTTGCACTATCAGTTTTGTTTTTACAAAAGGACAGGCATGCAAGACTATATAAATCTTACAGCCAGGATAGCCTTTGTTACAAAAAAAAAAGTATGATATAACAGGATTTGTACAAGCAGCAACAAAACCTCTCAGAACAGCTGTACTTGACAAGATAATACTTCCTAACATATAGGTTTATTTTAACTAACTGCTAATCTGCTATTTTATCAAGATAAGAGCTACCAATTTGATGAAAGAATGACCACAGGGCCTGTAAAGAGGATCAGAAGCTCTGAAAACAACCTGCTTTCTCTGGGAACTCCAAGAGGAGTTACTTTTAGTTAAATCTACTGAAGACATTTCCAGAGCTACATTTATGCTGTCCGTCAAATCCCTGGTGACAAGATGATTTTTCAGAGGAATACTGGACAAACTAATTGGGGTATCTGACTGTAATCTTTGGAGAACTAGTCTTCAGCTCTTTCAGACGTTACTGACTTGACAGCTTACAGAACTAATAGTCCAAGTCCCAAGATGGAGGGCATTTGGGAGTTGCAGGACTTCATTTTATGGCCCCCAGGAAAAAAAAAACCACAACCACCAACCAAACAAAAAACCCCCCAACAAACCAACACCACAAAAAAAACCCAAACCAACAAACAAGAAACAAAAAAACAACCAATAATCATGTTCTTACCACCACTACCACGAGATCGCTAATTCAGTATAAAGATGAAAAACAAAGATTATTTGTCCAAATCTCCAACAATAACCTATAGATATTTTACTAGAATATTATGAGATACTTTGTTTTCCTCCAATCAATATACTCTGGGCAAAACAAGAGGTCTTCTACAAACTCTTCAACTAAAGGAATGGATGAAGTACAGAAAGTGCTTACACAGAAGACACACATACAGAAATACAGATTTGGCTTCCCAAGGTAAGGGAAAGTACAACTTCAGTAAGTGGTCAACTTATGCTGGGCTGCTGGCTGCAAAGATACAAACCTTTTGCATGTTTCCAATAGCAAAGCAGAATGATGGCACAGTCATCAATACCACAGTGTATCTTCAAACAAATCAGAACAAGGGAAGAGGAAATATTTGCTTGATATCATAAATGGCTGTTTTATTTTAAGCGCACCTCAATACACCATGCAACTACACGACTTCACCACACTGAAGCAGAAAATGCCCAAACATAAGCTGTAAATCTTTATTTCTTCTACAATCATGTGTTTGGGTACTGGCATCTGGTATTTTGAAAATGGTCTAGGCTTTGCACATTTTCTTTCTCCCTGCCTTCCCTCAAAGCCATCCAACAACATCTCATGAGCTCTAGAAAGACTACAGCTTACTAGATCGAAGGAAGATGATCTAAGCAACAGAGCTACAATAACAAGCGGATGTCATCACTGTAACAAAAAGATAAACAAGAATTACGCTGATGCCTTTATTTTAACTCGTTGCAACAATAGCAACTTTCTCAATAGGACATTATGAAAGAGGCCAGATGATGCGTTTCTGGTGGAAGTTGTAAGCCTCCCCTAAGTATTTCCCATAGTGCTCCAAGATTACTAACTACTGTCCTTGAAGGCTGCCTGTAACTGTTTTCCAAGTCTGAGAAAGGAAGAAATACATGATGATAACCTTTGATTTTAACTCGTTGCAACAATAGCAACTTTCTCAATAGGACATTATGAAAGAGGCCAGATGATGCGTTTCTGGTGGAAGTTGTAAGCCTCCCCTAAGTATTTCCCATAGTGCTCCAAGATTACTAACTACTGTCCTTGAAGGCTGCCTGTAACTGTTTTCCAAGTCTGAGAAAGGAAGAAATACATGATGATAACCTTTGTGTAGTCTTTTCATTCAGATTAGATTAGCAGGAAACATTTGTGAAATTAGCTTCTCCAACTACATCATTTTCGTAGCAAAAAGCAGAAGAATTAACTACCTGTGCATAACCTGTGGACTACCATTCATGCAACAAAACCAAAAAAACCCCAAACAAAACATCTTTTCAGCTGAACTAACTGCAAGAAATACAGAGATACTCCAAACTGAACTATACGAGTACCTAGACACCTTTTTGGGCACAATGTGCTATTGTAACCAAGAACCTGGAGGGAACAGAAAGAACTCAAGCATTCCCCTTAAAGGCATTGCACTCTCCAGCAAAAAAGAAAAGTCTCTTGGGAGTAAATCTTCAAAGTTATTAGGACCACACTGTTGCAATTTCACGTGCAACTCATGCTGTCAGCAACCATTTGTGTCTACATAACACTACCAATGAATCTAGCAGTTATTTTTGAAGCAATCAGCTTGTTACATACATACAAGAATCTACTTAACTGATACTCTGGTTATGTGACCATGGTGTACAGGTAAACTGGTGTTCTTTAAAAATAGCCACAGCAACAGTTTGAAGGGTTGTGCAGCCCGTCTCCCATGATGTGCTGCCTGGAAACCCCAGCTCTTATTACTGTACAACAATAAGCACGATTCCTGTCCTTTGAAACTTACCATTTATATAAGTGGCTTCTCCATTAAGCTAGCAATGCAGATCTTGTATGCAAGCGAAAGCTTAATAGAGATCTATAGAATATACTTACAATCAGTGGTAAGTCTGTAAAACAGGAAGCAGCATGCCACAACTAAACCCTAAGGCCACACTGAATTAAGACCAGAATTATTTAGACAGGTGCGCAACAGTGCAAAGCATGTGCAATTCTAGTAAGCAAGTTCCCAGTGTGCACATTAATTTATCTTATGCATACAGACACATCTGAGTAGCATTCCTTCAGCACGGCTCTTCAAGAACTTAAGATCACGTGGCACCAACACTGAAGTGCTCAGGAACCGTATCTTTAGCTTGTGACGTCGTTAAGAGAAAAAAAATGGGGGTGTGGGGTGGAAAGGCACCCAGGCACATGAAATGAACAGAAAAGTCCCTAAACACTAACTTCTATCTTTGAAATATTTCAAATGACTAATGGTTTAAAACTTATGACTAGTTAACTGTTTAAGCTAGGAAACAGTATTATTAACAACCCGTTCTACAGCATAAACACACCAGGGCTAACAGAAAGCCCTGTAACAGCGTTACAAACCCACACTGCTACAGAGCTCCAAGTTCCAGCCTCACATGCAACACCATTTTAAAGGCAGACACTACTCACAAACTGCGATTTTTTCAGATATTCATAAACATGCAAGAAATTCCAGTCTTACTCTGATTATACCAACTAAGATGATAAATTGTTTTCTAGAAAAATAAAGACAAGTTACCTAGTATTCATTTTGTGTGTCTGAAAACCTAAATAGGGATCAAGAACCAAACTAGTTGCTAGATCATCATTTTCACAGAGTTCCTTGGCAGACATTCCAGAGGAAGGCACATAACGACTTTGACCCTCAAATCCTGAAGCACCACTACCTGCAAATAAGAGAGCATAAATTAGATATCACTTAAGGAATGTTATAAATCCCAGCTATCCTCAGGGACAGATAGCCACAGGGTAGAGACAAAAAAATATAGAACAACTAACGAAGATGATAAAATATCTGAAGCAGCAGGAGCCCAGCCCATTTTTCACTCTTGCTTTTGTTCCTTTATGTAGCAGCAAACTTCTGACCTATAAATGTGATGAAGCCATGAAAATTTTAAACCTGATTTTCTCAAAATCTGAATAAAGGACTTACTCTGAATTTGTATTTAGTCATTCACCCCAAACCAACAGTGAAAGTAAAAATCAATGTTCTTTAAAATGGTTTCATAATGACTATTGAAATACATGACTTCATTCAAAATGGGGTTTACTTCTACGGACGCATTCACTAAAAGCTGAGCTAGTAATTCAAATTATATGTTATCTACTTCCAATCACACTAGTTCTCACTTAGTGCCAAACCATGTGTTTTGTACTTATACCAGTTCAAAATTAATTTATGTCCAGTTTTCTCTCTTACTTTTAAACTGATCTGAAGAGATCTATATTCTTGCAGTGAGTTCACACAGTCAACAAATGCAAACATAATTAATACTTCTGATGGTAGCTACATGCTGAATGCAGACCTTCATAAATTAAGCCAAGACAGAAGCTTGACTTGGAAACTGATAGATGAATCACATGCAGCACTAAGCCACGTAAACATGTACGTACATCTGCTTGATCTTCTCTCAACTCCATTTCTGCCCGTCTTCGGATTCTCCTTTCCCACATGCTGCAATTTGGTCTGATTCTGCGCATGGTCATTAGACGACTTGCTTCCACTTCTCCTGCCATTCACCACCATGTTCTTGGATTCTCCCAGCCACTTCATTCCCACAGACAATCTGACTCAGTTGCATTTAGTCACTTTTCAAAAGGCTTGGAGAAGTGGATGAATTATTTCAGTTCCAATTCCTACTGGAAGAAAACAAAACAAAACCAGAAAAACACCATGATTAGACTGGGAAACGTTTTCCAAAACATTTATTTTAAAAAAAAAAAAAAAAAAAAGAGGGTGGGGAGGGTGGGGGTGACCTGCATTTACATTAGGAAAAAAGAAAAGCAGTTCATTAGCACTAGTACAGGGAACTGTTGTAAATACAGATATCCACAATATCCACAGCTGAACTACTGTCCTACAATTTCCAACCATATCTAGAAGCAAAGACAGAACTCTTAAAGCTGATAAATTGCTAAGGACAACTCAATTGTAAGAGATGGACTGTACACACT
>JMFS01043942.1:0-19592 GCA_000699545.1 Podiceps cristatus | reverse complement strand
CCTAGCTTGGTGTCATCTGCACATGTGGCCCCTAAGCTGCTAGGGCAACTAGTAACAGCAGTAACTAACAGTTCTCACAAAACGCTACACAATGCAGAACATGCAAAGTGTAAATTAAATGAAAAATTATAGCTTTATGAATCTGTTTGCCCTGTAAGATCTACATCGTGTCCTACAGAGCATGGAATATTGGCAAAGCTATTAATACTTCAGCCACGAAATGCTATATTGATACAGTTATTCAGCTTTTACTTTATATTAGTTTTCCTTCTGCTTTACACAGGATGGTTGCTGTAGCTTAGATGGCCTCAATTGAGTTCTATGCTCTCTGGAAATCTGAGTTCATTTAGAAAATGAAGAAAGATAAGCCAGAGCCTCTTTTACACGGTGTTTATAATTCAGCATGCAAAAGGTTAATGATTTCTTGAAATATGTGTATATATATGTGACTTTCATATCTATTTTTCTCTTAACTTCTACCCAACACAGATCTCTGATCTATTTAAGACATTTATGCCAGCACAGAGAGGGTCAGGCAGGAAACAGGAACCAGAGAGAGGAAGAAGAATACCAGAATAGGGGCCTGGGAAGGGGAGGGAAGCTTGCAGTATCACAGAAGTCAAACCACTTATGGAACAGGATTTGGGTTTTTTGCTGGCACCAGCCTAATAGAGTTTGTGATATCCTTGTATGCCTATGACTTGGCATACCAAATTCTGCTAAGAAATTTTTTTTCTGCCTTGCCTTCTAGTTTTTCCAATCATTTTCAAATGCATAAAGAGGTAAAAAATAGGTTTGATACACCCTGAAGCTGGAATGGAAGCATTTTATGCCCTGTTCATGCAGGTGTGTAGGACAGTACAGGGTACAAGCAGCAATGAGCTAGTAGTGCTTGGAAGGGACCATGAGGCAGTACGCTGTTGCAATGTGCCTCCATTAGAGCAGCTATTTGCTGAAAACTGAAATCACAGAATTACAGAATCACAGACTGGTAGGGGTTGGAAGGGACCTCTGGAGATCGTCTAGTCCAACCCCCCTTCTAGAGCAGGATCCCCTAGAGCAGGTGGAACAGGAACGCATCCAGGCAGGTTTTGAATATCTCCAGAGAAAGAGGAAGGAGACTCCACAGCCTCTCTGGGCAGCCTGTTCCAGGGCTCCGTCACCCCTGCAGTAAAGAAGATTTCCCTCATATTCAGATGGAGCTTCCCATGTTCCAGGTTGTGCCCATTGCCCCATGTCCTGTTGCTGGGCACCGCTGAAGAGTCTGCACCACTGAAAATGCCACAGTGGTAGAAAAAGCAAATTAGAAACATGCTCGAGTATTGAATTTTGACCCTGTGTTTTCAAGTCTGATTTAATAAAAGTTTTATGTTTTTATTATATTGGACAGGTTGCAATTACATTAAGACAGGTGTAGGACATTAGGTTGCTCTGATTCTTCCCGGCTCGCTTGTTAGCTGGTAGTGATACTTGTTAGTCTTTGATAGCTAAGGGCAAATTTGGGCCTAGTTCTCCAAGAAGCAATGTCAGTGGTGTGGACTGGACTCATGAAAAGACATGAATTAATTTTTGTCACAGATGAAGCTTGCAATATTACAGAAGTCAAACTGCTTATGCAGCAGCCATGAACTGAGATACTTTCTGTGCATCTTTCATTATCATACTGTTTTCCAAAATGAATGAGTAGTCCAGCCTGCAGAATAGATGTTCAGCTTTAATTGCTTAGTGCTGTATCTTTTCCCTCATCACAAACATCCTTATATATTTTAGCCTTGAATTAGTTCAAGTTTCTTTTCATCTGCTGTTAATTCAATAGCTTATAGAGACAATAGTCACTTCCATTCTCTTTCTCTTTCATCACCTGTCACTTCCACTCTCTCTCAAAGTCAGTCTTTACTATCTCCTAACTGCAGGAAAAAAGAAAACCAACCTCCTCCATAGCAGGGAAGAATATATTTTGAATCACCTACATATTTCCATCTTATCTTCCAATATCTGTTTCTACAGTGACTGTAATGAATACACACAGAAATCAAGCAACGTCATTTTTTTTTTCACTTTACTCTTCTGTTTTCTGGAGGTGATCAGGTTTAATGTCTATGGCTCCAAGAGACGCAAAACAATGTCTGGTCACAGCGTGGGATCGGGGGAGATGAATGCTACCCCAGCTGCTCTACTCACTGCAGTCATTGCTGTATCAGAAGCTGAGCTTCAGAGACTGGGAGCAGTGCTCTTCGGTATTCAGGCTCTATTATTTGGGTGTTCCCACACCCAAAAAGGTTTCAGTCCCAGACTTTGATACCAGTTTCCTCTCTTATCTTGGGATGTCACCAAACCTCTCTATGCTTTTGTAATGGGAAGTAAAAATTCTTGCCTGTCCACTGCAGGATCTTGGAGATGACCACCATTTTTTATTATTAGTTTCTACAATGCAAAACACAACAGAACACTTCTCTAGATCTGCAGGAATGAGTATATTAGAAACACTGGGAATAATTAGGAAAAGCCAGTAATATTATTTTGTGTCATGGCTCACCTCAAGTAGTTTCTATTGCTTGTTGGGACTACATAAAGATGGACCATGTTGGGGTCAGAAAGCAGATAGCCAAAGCTGTAAGCACAGTCAGAAGATGGCTTCACCTAAATTCCCAGTGAAGTTTTTAATTTCTGAAAACATTACACACAAACAAAAGTCCTGGGCATGCTAGCGAGTGAGTTTATAGTGCACCCTACACTCTGCTGTTAATAGTTCTTTGCAGGGGCCATACCTACACAGTGGAAATTAGACAAGACCGGGACTGTTGATTTACCTGGCTAGTAGTTCTGCTGAGGACAGCTGTGTAAATCAACTTAGCAGATACTCAGCTAAGCTAAACCAGCAAATTTCCCTAGTATAACCTACTGGCCATGTAAGGATGTGAGTCTTTCACAGCCTTGTAGTGAGGAGACTGGCTGTGTAGTGCAGGCTGTAGAGCCCGAGAGGAAATTCCTCACTTAATCCTTCACAGCAGCCACCACATCATCAAAACAACAGCTATTTACATCTTCTAGCAGCTGCCTTTCTTTCAGAAGCAAATAACTCACTCAACAAATTTTCGCCAACAGTAGGTGCTAGAAATACTGAGTCCTTTTAAGACAACTTTAAAACAAAATTAGCCACCAAACAAGCAGTCTAAAATACCACAGTAGATATTTCATGAAGGGTGAGGGCACTTCCCACATGGAGGATCTAGTTCTGTGAACTCCACTCACCCCGTTCAAGGTCTAGATACATAAAGTTACAGTGGCAGGTTATGAAAGTGTTGGTCAAGTTAATATGCTGGCAACAGCCTCCTCCCATCAATGTTGCAGCCAGTGCAAATAAATCTACCACTCAGATCTCTGAAAGTTCAGCTGACTTGAAAGAACAGATGGCTCATGTTGGAGAAGACTAAGACAGCCTGCGTAAGGAAGCACTTTGAATAATCCACCATTTACCATCTACTTCCTAGGGGATTATATGGTCCGTGTTATCCAAGCACCGTGCAGTCTGCCTGTTCCAGTGACGCAGTGGCCTGCGACTGTGCTCAATTTATCAGTTCACCTATCAAATATCAAGAAACGGATGATTTGCCAAAGTCACACAGTAAAGCTGGTACTTAACTAGCTGAATCTTTCCTCTTCCCAAGTACTGCAAGGTGCTCCTATGAGGTGCTCTCCCCTTTTGTTGAAAGGCTGACACGTGTACTGGTTTTCTTATTCCTCACTCAAATGACTGTTCCCTGATGACTAGCAAGAAGCCACATCTACCGCATCGGAGTCAGGCTGAGCTACATTGACCAGCACTTTTGACTGCCAAGTCTAAATAGCATCAACTGTTACGCCTAAGTACAGAACAGATGCCCCTTAAAACAGTCACAGCTGGTTGTGACTATGCAGCAGGCCATCTGTTCACGCAACACAGATGGCTAAGAACAGAGCAGCTCTGGGCTTTGCCTTTTCCCTGGCTCTGGGTCAAAATAAGATGAGAGTTTTGATCTTATTTGATCAGAGAGATGACCTCCCCCTGCCTGAGGAGGACTTCTGAAACACAGGTCAGCACAGAGAACAGGCAGAGCAGTTGCAGTTCACTTCAGGGGACTGGTCCAGCTACTTGGGGTATTCTCCCAAAGGAAATAAAGATGTCCACACAGCACACCACTCCTCTAAGCACATGCACAGACATGGAAACAAAGAGCTTCTGGGGACCCTCATGTCCTCAGATGTAAAGAGGAAGAAATCTTTTTGTGATCACACTTTACAAAACTGTGAAACACTCAGATACCACAGCAGTGTCTAAGAAGAGGAAAACATTTTACAAAAAGAAGCAAGTTGTGTAAACAATGTAAAAAATACAGCTTGAAGAAGAGTACAGACTAGGCCTAAATCATAGAATCATAGAATCATAGAATCGTAGAATAGTTTGTGTTGGAAGGGACCTTTAAGGGCCATCTAGTTGAACCCCCCTGCCATGAGCAGGGACATCCTCAACCAGATCCGGCTGCTCAGAGCCCCATCCAGTCTGGCCTTGAATGTTTGCAGGGATGGGGCTTCCACCACCTCTCTGGGCAACCTGGCCCAGTGCTTCACCACCCTCATTGTAACAAATTTCTTCCTTATACCTAGTCTAAATCTCCCCTCTTTTAGTTTAAAACTATTCCCCCTTGTCCTATCACAGCAGGCACTGCTAAGAAGTTTGAAACCGTAGATCTAGGACTTACAGCTCTAGAGTCTCATACCTCTACTCCAACTCATCTGGGATGTGTATAGCCAACCGTGTTACACTTTAATATTGAGGCTCCTATTCAGAAAACTAGGAAGTTTAAGCAAGCTTGAAATCTAGTTTCAAGTACATGGATAATCCAGGTGAAGTAAAAAGATTACTCATGTGCCTTATGTGAAGCACAAGCATAAATGCCTTGCTGAATAGAGATTTAAGTTAATTTGTCAGTCTACGATTTGCCACTGATTGATACACATCCAGAGTGTTCCTGAAGCACCCATCAGCAAGTGAATTCTACCTCCAGCTTTACAAAAGACAGAAACTCATAATAACATAGAAAATGGCTATATACAAGATAGCTGTTCAGTGGCTGGAAAAAACAATGACGTATGCACTGAATCTTTAGGATTTTCATTTGAAAATAACCTAATTTTTGCTGTGAGGTAATTACAGATAAAGCTGAACATGTACACTTTGCTTAAGTTCCTTCTATTAATGTGTGAGGTGTACTGAGATCCTATAAAGACTAAAAATTCAAGTAGTGGCAGAAAAAATGATCCTTTAAAAAAAACCAAAAAAAACAAAAAACCAAAAAAAACCAACTTAGGCCCAGGTCTTAAAGAGTTCCCTGGAGCTCTAGATGAACTGGGATAAACTACATGAATAGGGATTTGAAGGGAATGGGAAGGTTAGTTCCTGTTGTAAATGGCTAGCAGTTCTGAGAATATTACTCATGTTCACATGAACCCTATTTCCTATAATAGTGACTTCAGTGTGTTCAATTGTCATTTCACTTAAATGGGTAAAGGAACATACGTTACCAGAAATTAATGACTTCATTTATGGTTCAAAAATGCATCCACAGAGTAGAGTTGAGTACACTTGGAATTCACTCTCTGACTTTGATTTCCTAAACCACAGCATAATGCAGGGTTGTGAGCTGCAGATTGAGAGTTTATCAGTACTTTTCAAGGGAATGTCCTCTCTTCTTCCATTCAGGTGAATCTGGGGTCTGGATTGTTTATTCTCA
This sequence comes from Podiceps cristatus, assembly GCA_000699545.1. Taxonomy (NCBI): domain Eukaryota; kingdom Metazoa; phylum Chordata; class Aves; order Podicipediformes; family Podicipedidae; genus Podiceps; species Podiceps cristatus. The sequence goes on along the minus strand of JMFS01043942.1, from coordinate 13,821 downwards.
GCACCCTTCATGTTCTGCACATCTTTACAAGTGCCCCTCACCTTACTCTCAATGAATTTTAATTTTCCCCAGACCACTGTCAGCTTCTGACCTCAGCTGTAGCAAAGCAACGCTGCAGGCAATTGAGATGAGTAGAAACGATTCTGCAGAGCATACACAGCAAGAACACCATTCCACCCCTCAATTTTTTTCTAGAGCTAGCAGAGCCCACCTGCAAAAGCTAAAAATGGCACCACCCATTGGCTTTCACTCAGCCAAGAACAGAAGCTCCTTGAGAAATGGCTGACAAAATCAAATCTAGTAGTCCGGAAGGCATTTGCTGCTTTTTGTTACCACAGCACATTAGCATTTCTCGTACTTGAACACAGGTGTCCACATCACTCCTTAGGTGAGCATGGGTTCTGGAAATTGAGAATTTTCTTGGAACACGGGCATTTTTAAGATGTAAAATTACTCATGCTTTGGCTGATGCTGTCTCTCATTTCCTTGTCTGTTTCTGAGAGGCTTGTACAAGTCCCTCCACTCTCAAGCCATGCTCACAGCATCTAAGCAGAAGGTCACACAACTCAGACACAGTGAGATAGACTTTTAAGTAATCTCCCTCTCTAACAGCCAACAAAGACCTCATCACTCATTCTGCACTTACCACACAAGCATTCTTATTGGTGTCACTTTATACTGCATATAAAGTTTCTTGGAAGAATGACCGGAATGTGAAACAGGCAAAGACAGCAAAATCAAAATTGCAATTATCAGTCGAAACACAAAGAGACTGAAGCCCAAAGCTGCTTATTCTTTTGCGATGGAGCTTGTCTGGATTTGCTCCATATAATCAAGGGCAATGTCTAGACGACCAAGACAGTGACTAGAAAAAGAATCAGCACAATGAGAAGGTGGGGGGAAATCATATCTGTGAATTTTAGCCTGACTTTCAAGTAACACTGTATGGTTGTTGCCTGTACACAGATGGAGTGCTACCTTCAACATTACAGATGCACATGTTCTATGAAACACTCTCCTGTGAAATTCTCTTATCTAACAAAGTCGTCATTGTAACAGTATCCTGGGAACAAGGAGAAGGATAAATGAGATTTACAGTTCCCCGGTGTGATATTTAATAACAAGACAAAAAGTTGATAGGCTAGTTGTTACTTCAGTAGCAGCTCTCTGCTGCTGGCCATTGATCATTCTTTGGGGGACTTGGATTCATGACATTTCCAGCCATTGTGGTTTGTTACATAGCTTGCAGCTCCTGAAAACAAGCTGTTCTCCAGCTGTGCTCTGGGCCTTTAACTGCACCTGTTTATATTTGCTCAAAGGCAAGAACTGATAGAACTGAGAGGTTGTGCTGCACTGGCCAGCCAGTGTTACACATATGAATCTTGTCAGGTAAATCTTGTCCAGTGCATAAAGGCCCCTGTATGGGTAAACTGCTGGCTTTCAATGGTATTCCTCACTGTAGTCTAAGAAGAATTTATTTTATAGAGACTTCCCAGATTCAGGAATTTGCTCTTCCTTAAAAATAAAAATGAGAGTAGGTCTAGGTGCCTTTTTTTTTTTTTTTTTTTTTACATATAGGGTCTCAAAAAGGTTTTCTTTGCTGTCTGCTTGAGTTAATGTATGTTGGGTTTTGTTTTTTGGTTTTTGTTTTGTTTTGTTTTTTCAAAGATATTTAGGAAATAAGTGGAGACTTTTAACATGGTACTATTAGGGAAGATTATGGTCCTATGAGAAATGCAGGGACAAGCCTCCATCTTGAGTCTAAACTTGTACTTTTATGTCTCAGGTCAGTGACCTAAAGAAAAGCAGTGAGATATAATGCCCTGATGCCTTTCAATTCTGTTCTTCAAAGGGAGACAGTCTCAATTCCTCCTTCTCTGCAAGCTCCATGTTTGCTGTGGCAAGAGGTAACAATTGTTGCTGTTGTCGGGCTCTTACTGCCTTCATTTTGTACTCTGGTTCTGAACACAGAGTTAATTCCTACTCTGTGAGGGTGTTTCTCCAAGACTCACTCTTCCAAAACTTCAGAGTACTTCATGTACTAAATTATTTGCTCCAGCTGAATATTTAATGAAATTTCAATGTTTTGGACATGAAGAAACCAAGTTTATATTCATCTCTAATGTGGTGGGGTGAGAGAAAAACACTGACAGGTACTATGCACACAGTAACATTTGACTGACTACTGACAAGTAGGCTTGGCAGAATCCCATAGGCATGCACATGGGAGGGAGGAGGCACAATTCCAGTGAGCACTTACACTGCCCGACCTGGGACTGGCAAACAATACTGGACGAATTGTGAGGCATTCTGCAGCAGACATGCATAAGCATGATAAAATGGCAAGTGCCACTAAAAAAAATGTATGTTTCTTGGTTCATTTGAACAGGGCTACCTTTTGGGAATGACCTTCAAGCAGAAGGTCTGAAGCAAATGCTCCAATTTGCTTTGATTCAATTCAAGCAAATGCTTTCCATTTGAATCTATAGTTGGAAAGCCAAAGCTTGCTTTATGAATGCTGCTACCATTAGGCAGTGCAGAGAAAGTGGGATTCAGAGCAGTCAACACTTCAAAGGCTGGATTGCACCTCTGAAGACTGCAAAAGAGAAGCTACGTGTTGCAAGAGCATGTTGACTCAGTGGGCAAGTGGGCATATTTGGCATTAGTAGAAGCTTACATGTGCTCATCAAAGTTAGTTCTGAATTAGAGTTTTATGTCTACAGCCAAAACTGGGCATAAATGAAAAGACATAATAACTGGCATTTTCATATTGTACAAGAAGTTACAGTATGGTGTGCTACATACAAATCCAGATGTTTGAGCTTCATAAGGTACAATGAGATTCACTATTTTTAAGGATACACCTCATAGATATTCCTACGGAATTCACAATGACAATACTTGGTACAGCCAAAGACTGTGATAGAAAAGGTAGAAACAAGTAGAAGAAGGAACTGTGGAAACAGCCATCCCAGGCACAGACACGTCTGCTTCGGCCATCTGGAAGAAATGTTGCTCTCCTACTAACTATCCAACCAGTAAGTATCTCCATCAAGTAATTGGTCAATGACAGTCATACATCACTTTGCAAAAGACTGGGAAAGCAACTGGAGATGGATGCTTTTAAAAATGAAATGCCTAGGTGAATGCTCTAATCCAACTCCTGTACAGGTGTTAGTGGCTGCATTCTGTTCCCAGATGCCCATTATCTAATGGAAACTTTATGAAAGAGTCATATGCCTTGTTTCTTCAGTTTCATGAAGACACTAAGCAGGACAGAGAAGGCTTTCAGCTGTGTTATACCACATTAACCTATGCAGAGATTTATGAGCAAGAAGAGCAAAGTAGTCAAGCATGACTCAAGGCAAAAAAAAAGAAAAAAAATATCTTTTTTTCTTTTTGCAGTACTTCTTCTCTTCCTGCTGTCTGAATCCATAGAGCTGATCAACAGCTCTGAAGGAATTCATACATTCTGCAGTCTGCTCATCTGAACTTTGCCAGTCAAACTTAGCTGTTGCTTATACTCATCCCTTGACCTCACAGGCCATAAGTAATTAATTTGCTACGTACCTGTTGCAGATGAAAAGCCAGAATTATACACTCAAAAGCAAGCCTGATTTTAGTTTTAGCATTGCAGTCCCACACCAATGTCTCTCCTCTATCTACGTGGGAATGGTTTGCAGTTCTTTTTTTTTGCAGTGTTATGACTAGCTCTCTATATCTTCCTATTCTTTTCCTTCTTTAGCTCTCCATTACCAACTGCATGTCAGATTTTTCAGTACAAGGTTATGAATGCTTTACTGTCTGTCTTGCCTTGTTGTTTTTGAAACTGTGCAGCAAGCGGGATATGCTTGTTTCAATAAAGTGAACATTCAGTCTTGGTCTAAATACCAGCAAAGCGAACTAAGGGAAAGAACAATAAGCAAAAAAGGCCCAGAGACAATAAAGTTAAAAGTAGGCTGTCACATTCATATCTTTGTGGCATTCTTCTCTTCATCAAAAACTTTGAATCATGAATCTTAAGCAGGGCAGGGGATGTGTCTAGCATTATTTCCATGGCACTGATGCATGAACTCATTCAAGTTGATGAGGGAAAGTAAATATTATGATGCTTGCCACTGGATCCCTATAGCTTTGATGTTCTTTGAAGTTTCATATTTCTTCAAAGCAGGAGAATAGTTACTTGCACTATTCAGAGTACAAAGGCCTGCAAATGGGTGTAGCTCACGTACTGGTCTATCAAGGTCCTGACTGGCACTGTCATCTGGTACTCCAGAGTCTGCTTTATTTGTTCTCATGCTCATGCTAATTAAAAAAAAAAAAAAAAAAAGCTATTGACACTTTTGGAATCTTGGTCACCCAGGGATTGCAAAACACTTTGCAAAAGGTCAGTAAAAACATTGACAACACGTTAATGAGTGCAGAAGTCATCTGCAGTTTAAAGAGCTTTCTCATAATACTTCAAGGTATTCATTGTATACAAGCAGCCCACTGAATCCTCATCAGTCAACTGTTATGGGCAATAGATCACTTTTGTATTGTTATAATATACTGACACCTAGCTGGAACAGCCTAGCTATAAAAATAGCATCTGCCAATAAATTAAAGAGTGGTTCACAGAACAGCCATCGTGACAATCCGAGACACAGCTATTTTACCCTCACCGGAGATCTCCATCAGGTATTGCAAAATGGCTTCTGCTTATTAGTACTTTGTTGGCTTCTTAGTTTGCCAGCAAACAATGAAGACTGCATATTGAGCCATCTGTTAGGGAAGTACTTGATTTGATCAGAGATACATTTATACAGCTAATGACATTGCTTGGTACTGAGCAAATCTTTCTAGAATGACATAGATTTAGTCTCAGGTGAATATTATGCAAGTAGCATTTCACTGACAGGCAGGAGAGCTAAGAAGATCTTTGTCCTCACTGTACAAATGAGTTTGGGTACATGTGGACAGAAGAAGAAAACGTGACTGTGAAAACAAGCTGGATTATTTAATAATAAATAATAATAATACTTGGAAACAATGCCTTTTTACCTGAAACAAACAGCACAAAATACTGAGCAAAGCTCTTAAGAGAAGTTGTTTAGAGAAAGAGAAAACATTTACCATGAACTGAAATAGCATGTATGTCATTGGTAGGAAAACAGTTAAATGTGAAGATCTCTTCTAACTCCACAGTCACCTCTTCAGTGAGTCAAACTGATTGATGACTTTTTGAAATCAATGTAATAATAACAAAGTCAAACCTGACCCACTAAATTTAACTTTAGCTGTCAATTTTAAACGGTGGAAACAAGAGATTAAAGTATGCAAAAAATTCAGTCAGAGCTGCTGAAACATGTATGTTTCTGCTGCCTTGTCTGAGCCCCTCAGTGCCAAGCACTATATAAAATCATTTCCTTTACTGTAGAGTTAACAGTCCAAATCAAGAAAGAGAAAAGACTGGGAATGGAGACAGCAGAAACTCATTTCTGGACTCCCAATCTTCTCCACAGCTACTATGCAATATTGTCTTCTTTGCGGATTGTTGTGTGGTTAGAATCAGATTTATTGGAAGACAGAAATCCAGTAACAGATCATCTTTAGTCTGAATAGCACTACATGAAAAGCCAGAGTGTTGCCTGATAAAAGAATCATATACTCAGCTCTCAGCTTTCACTGATGAAATAATCTCTGACATAGCCTATCAGAAATAATTGTATCTAATAAACTGAGTAAAAACGCAATGGAATCTGTTATAATTGCGTCAGCTTAGGCAATCTCTGTTTGATCATTCTATGCAAATGATCCCTACATCCTCCCCAAACCAGAAACTAAATGCATTGTTGTGCTGGCAAAGTTCCTTGGTGCTGAGAAAGACCAGTCACGTGCTGATGGATTGTAAGTAGCACTCTGAGAAGTTGCAAGACTCTTAGGCTTGCAGCCAGTAGGTAGCCAAAAGGATGGGGAACCCTTTCTCTCTTTTGGAGTCCTTCCAACATTACTCCAGAGCTGGGACCTACCACAAGTGCTCTCACTCGCACAGGAGCTGTATCACTATGGAAAGACCTGCACAATTGGTGGGCAAGTGAAAGGTGGGAGGAGAGGAATTCCCCCAAGCCTCATAGCCTACAGCAGCACCACAAGCCCGCATTTGTGCTCTGCACAGAAGCAGTGACACAGAAGCAGTGACACTCTCAGAAGAGCACACCCTGCCCACAGCATTCCCCGCAGAAGGCAATAAGGGAAAGACAAAGGGTCTGTGGTGCTCCCCTGTTTCACACAGTCTGCCCTCAATACCTCTGGCCATTTCCGGAAGACCTAAATGCTACATGTACTGTGAAATGGGAGAACTGGGGCTAAAAAAATGTCCATCACAACAATCTGCTGACATCAGTGGAGCTAACTCACTTCCAGAGGGCCTCTCCCTGCTTCAAAAGCAAAGACAAGGAGAGTCTGTTTTGTACTGACAAGTTATTTCTCCATCACAGTGTGTTGTCTGTAGCCAATAATTTGGCCCATTTTTTATGGGTAATATATAATCTGGTATCCTAAAATAATTCAAGTGTATGCTAAAATATTTCAAGAGTATGGCTGTATAAATGGTAACATTCCGCAAACTTATGCCTGAAAGATTGATTTGCCTTTGAAATCTGACCTTTCTGTTACATCTCCCCAGCTTTTACTGCTTGAATGTTCTTCAGGCTTTTTGAACATACTCACATTTGCTTTCAAATGTAACAACTTCCACGCCAAATTATACTTCAAGACAAAGAAGTAGAGCTTACTAATGGAAATGGGTTGCAAGGTTAAAGGCAAAGAGGTTGCTGCTTTTCCATTATGCTCTATGTAGGAGCTTTGATGATATTTATCATATAAAGGGAAGCCTTCACAACTATTCAGTATTTCCAGTTCCAAATATTCAAAAATGAGCTTGACTCAAATATCATGACACTTTTAAAATGTTGGTTCTATTCATCTGCCTTGTAGTTTCAAGTTTTTAGGTGTTTTCTTTTTCTCTCATTAGGGCCACAAATACTTTTACATTCGAAACAAAGCTTTTCACTCCAGAAAGTCCATTCTGAGCCCCTATGGGGGGACCACATCCCAATTCAGGGAGGTTTCTGAGTCACCACAGCAGCAGCCTCCTTGGTTTCCTTAAAACACAGGTAGCCTAATTTCTGCTTTTTCTCCTCTCTACTGGGATGAGGCAAAAGCTGTAAGCTGGCTCTACCCAGCAGCAAAAATAACTCAGGCTGCACAGAAAACAGAGTAGTTAAAGATCTTCAGGAGAAAAATCCCAGTGGCCACATCAAGTCCTTTCAGTAGAATCTAGAGAAGTATTTAAAGCTGTTACTTCATCCTTGCTCTGTTCTTCTCCCTGAACACTGTTTGGGCTTATTTTGAAGAAAGAAACCTAGGGTCTGACCAAATATGTCTCTTCTCATGCTCTTATAGAATAGGGCAGGGAGGAGAGAAATACTGTAATCCCTCTTTGTGAAAGGACAGACCAGCCACTGGTTTAAAACACCCAGTTTTTGACCCACTTGCACATATTGGTGTATTCATATGGGGATATGAAGTGCTGTCTTCTTCTACCATAATGGCTTGGAGACACGTCTCCTTTCTGTAGCACTCTGTCATCTATTTACACCCTTTGGTCAGTAGCTCAGCAATGCCACCACTGCAGATAAGGAGACTGCTTGGGGGGGAGAAGATTATATTCATTGCTAACTGCATGCCAGCTCCTTGCCCATCCAGCACTGCTCCGCTTAACTAAATACATGCAAATGTTTTTTTTGTGCTGACTTGCAAAAGCTTTGCAAAATACAGAAAAGAGGGGAAAGGCAATGTTATTTTGCTGACTGGACAGAGGAGGCAGAGCCATCAGTCCTGTCCATGAGAGCTGCACTAATATGCGTGGCAACTGGATGCTCACAGTGCAGTAAAACTGCTCTTACTGAACTGCTCATCTTCCAGTCCTGTCATGTCAAGCAGCATTATTTTCAGATAAAATAACAGCAACTAACAGGAAGCAGAAGTCCTGACAAAGAGTTCAGTAGCTATCTGCAATAAGGTCCTTCCAGAGACAAATTCTCTCCTCACAGAAGGCAGGCTTGAGTTGCCACTTTCACTGATATTAGAAGATTAATTGCATTTGTCTTGACTCTACTGGTATCAACTCTACTCAAGCACTCTGAGATTATCTGTTTGACAGGATGTTCCAACTCAAAAACAACCATTGGGCCCAGAAGCCTGAGCTGAGAGCTCAGGCCTCATAGCTGGTCCTCAAAGCACCAGGTCCACAACGCACCAAGCAGACAGTTAACATTATACCTGTGCTTCAAATTCAACATAATTCAGCCAAGCACTTAATCACATGGTTGAAATCAACTGCCTGTGTAAAGTGCTTTGCTAGACCAGATCCTTACACCCACCATGATCTGAGATGAAGCCTTTATCCTAAAGTTATTTAATTACATATTAGATAAAGTCACCACCTGTGGAGAGAAGGGAGGAAAAAAAAAAAAAAAAAAGAAAGAAAGAAGCCTGTGGGCATTGATTTTTGGCAAAGTTCATCTCTGAAAAGTCATCAAAAGTTCTGAAGCATCCCATTGTTTTCAAAAGCCCAGCAATCAAACAAACCCAAGTCTATATCCTAAACTGGAAGAAACTATATCCTGCCCTGCAAGAACAGACAAATATTGGGATATGAAAACTTTGTCATTGCAAAACTATTTTTAATATAGTAGTTAACAACATTTCTGCTGACATCCAAATGCTGGATGCTAAAAATACTTTCCATCTTCATTCTAGTGCAAAATTTTGGTATGCATAAAGAAATAGCTGCTGTCTTCTTCGAACACAGAGTAAGTCTGACTTCTAAGGCTAGACACTGAAAAAAAGCCCCAGAATCCCAGGGCTGTGAGCTTACTTTTTTGTTCTAAATTAGATATGCAGTTACTGCAGCTCTGTGGCAAATCAGGTCTTTGAATGTAAAAAATGGCAAGATGGGCATCTCACTGCAAATTACGAATGAGGGTGAGTAATACTTTTATGAACGGTACAAATACATTGGCCACAGTGTATCATAACATTTGAATATCAAAATGAGACTTAAAATATTTTCTCATGTTAAGCAACATGAGGTTTTCCACAGTCTCCGGTTTTCTTTTTGCACCACACCCTCCCTCCCTGCCACCAACAACCAGCAGTGATGGCCAGGAATATGAACACAGAAGCGTTGCCCTTGGCTCCTTGATCAAAACATGTAGAAGTCTGACTATTGGGACACAATGCAAGCCTCAGGTTCCTGGCTGTGGAAGGCAAGAAGAGCTGATGTCTGATGTGATTGGAGATTAGATTTCATCTTTTGCTATGCGTGTTTTGAATATGAAGGAGGAACAATGCTAAGCTTTTCTTGTGACTTTTCTTTCCTAATATATGTCAGAGATGCCACTTTCATAGAATCATAGAATAATTTAGGTTGGAAAGACCCTTAATATCCTCATGTCCAAACGTAAAGCTAACACTGCCATGTCCATCACTAAACCGTGTCCCTAAGCACCATGTCCATACATCTTTTAAATACCTCTAGGGACAGTGACTCAACCACTTCCCTGCGTAGCCTGTTCCAAGGCTTGACAACCCTTTCAGTGAAGAACTTTTTCCTAATATCCAATCTAAACCAGCCCTGTCGCAACTTGAGGCCATTTCCTCTCACCACTTGCTACTTGGGAGAAGAGACCCGATACACCCCTTGACTACAACCTCCTTTCAGGTACTTGTAGGGAGAGATAATGTCTCCCCTCAGCCTCCTCTTCCTCAGGCTAAACAACCCCAGCTCCCTCAGCCGGTCCTCATAAGACTTGTGTTCTAGACCCTTCACCAGCTTCATTGCCCTTCTCTGGACACGTTCCAGCGTCTCAAGGTCTTTTTTGCAGTGAGGGGCCCAAAACAAAACACAACACTCGAGGTGCGGTCTCACCAGTGCCAAGTACAGGGGGATGGTCTTTTCCCTACTGCTGGCCACACTATTGCTGATATGAGCCAGGACGCTGTTGGCCTTTTTGGCCACCTGGGCACACTGCTGGCTCATGTTCAGCTGGCTCTTGACCAACACCTCCAGGTCCTTTTCTGCCTGACAGCTTCCCAGCCACTCCTCCCCAAGCCTGTAGCATTGCCTGGGGCTTGAAGTGACCCAAGTGTAGAACCTGGCCCTTGGCCTTGACAAACCTCATACAAGTGGCCTTGTCCCATGGATCCAACTTATCCAGATCCCTCTGTAGCACCTTCCTGCCCTCAAGCAGATCAACACTCCTGCCCAACTTGGTGTCATCTGCAAACTTACTGAGGGTGCACTTTATCCCCTCAACCAGATCACTGATAAAACAGAACTGGCCCCAGTACTGATCCCTGGGGAACTCCACTTGTGACCGGCCACCAACTGGATTTAACTCCATTCACCACGAGTCTTTGGGCTTGGCCATCCAGCCAGTTTTTTACCCAGCAAGGAATATACCCGTCCAAGCTATGAGCAACCAGCTTCTCCAGAAGAATGCTGTGGGGAACAGTGTCAAAGGCTTTACTAAAGTCCAGGTAGACAACATCCACAGTCTTTCCCTCATCCACTAAGTGGGTCACCTTGTCATAGAAGGAGATCAGGTTGGTCAAACAGGACCTGCCTTTCATAAACCCATGCTGACTGGGCCTGATCACCTGGTTGTCCTGTACATGCCATGTGATGGCACTCAAGATGATCTGCTCCATAACCTTCCCCAGACTGACAGGCCTGTAGTTCCCTGGATGTTCCTTTCAGTGGTCCTTGCAGATGGGCATCATATTTTCTAACCTCCAGTCAACTAGGACCTCCCTGGTTTGCCAGGACTGCTGATAAATGATTGAAAATAGCTTAATGAGCAGATCTGCCAACTCCCTCAGTACCCTTGGGTGGATCCTATCCAGCCCTGTACACACTTGCCTGTGTCTAAGTGGTATAGTAGGCTACTAACCATTTCCCTGTGGATTTTGGGGGCTTCATTCTGCTCCCCATTTCTGCCTTCCAGCTCAGCAGGCTGGGTACCCTGAGACCAACTGGTCTTACTGTTAAAGGCTGAAGCAAAGAAGGCATCAAGTACCAAAGTATTATACTTTCATGTATGACAATTCCCCTTTCTTTTTTACTAAAGAAAAATGAGAAAAAAAACTCACTACAGAAGAGTGGTAACAATACATTTGAGTACAAAGACCCAAGGGACGCAGGAAGAAAATATAAAATTACTTGAATCACCACAGCAAACCAATTTTCTTCAGAGCCTTCAATACTTCTAGCCAGGGGGAATACAGTTGATGAAGGTTAAGAGCATTGAATTGCGCAAGCAGAATAATTTTAAGTGTGTTCAAGGCACAGAGTTGGAATAGTTTCAAGTCTGAAGACACTGAGATCTGGGAACATGGTTCAGAAGATTATGAAGCCTGTGAAATGCAAAACTGGAGCTAGTTAATACCATAACTTTTTACTGCAGTTGAATTCCCCTTAAGGTCCAAAGATTTTGTTTCAAAATCTTGAAATCTCACTCAACCTCTGTGAACACTGGAAAGGATTTCTCATACTAGCAAGCTCTTCTCAAATGCTGCTCCTAGTTTGACAGCTGCTTATTTGGAATAAAATTCAAGGGGAGACAGACATTCCTTCATTGATCCATATACTGAAGTATTATGCTTCCTTGTGGACAGCCGGAAATGTAAGTGAATGGTCAAGTTGTACTCCTTTCTCCACCATTCTATAGAGAGAATTATGGAAAAGTCTCTCTCTCCAAAGTGCACAGGACAGCAAAATATGCCAATTACAGGGTTAAGGAAGGTGGCAAGAGAGGTTTTTTTCTCTATGCTGCACGATAGCCCTAGTGCAGAACAGTTCTTTACTCTGTCCTTCAGCCATTTCAATATTTCCAGATCTACCAGGACAGGAAACAGCAGTCTTATTGCAGCCTGGGAGATCTTGTTCTCTCCATTTGCTGCTCCTTTTGACCATCCTTTGCTATAACCAAGATACAGCAACTTCAAGATTAAATTGTCAAACCAGAAGCTGATTTGTTTCTATTTGTTCAGCAAATAGAAAAGTCCCCTGGAATCAGAGTTGAACTTCTGTTGACACCAGATGAGCAAATCAAAGCCTGAAAGATTGCATTAACAGGAGAACCTGTGAAATTTGCCCATGTCTTGAACCCAGCAAAATGCAAGTCACCCATCAGCTGCAGGACAGATCATATCCTGGAGAGGGAGTCCTGCTCGTTCCTTTCACCTAGCTCCCTCTATCAAGATTTAGCAATTAATTTACAGGGATGGAGCTGTAGTGGTTTGCAAGCATTGAAAAAAAAATCCCGCATGGTTTAATAACGCCAATTCTGCCACCTTGTGACGATGGAAAATTAACCTACAGTTTATGAATGGGCTGAGGGAGGACTGGCTCAAACAGCTACAACTATGCCATAGCTGGCAGATGGGCACTGCTGTAACGCCATCGGTACCTGTCGTTCACCCAGGCAGTCTGCCTGTATGCTCAGAGTGTAAAAGGGAATGAGCATGCACTGCCCAGCAGCGTATGAGAAGGATGGCCAAGCCAATATACAGAAGCCCAGTCTCAGCACACACTAGAACTACTGACCGCTCTAGACCTTGTCGTCAGGAAGTGCAGTAAGTAGGTTCAGCTATTGCCTGCACAGAAGCACCACGCTGGCAGAGGGGAAGGCAGCAGACACTGATGTTCTTTCCCAGTCCTTTAGCGTACTGGACAGTGGGTCTGATTTTGACCTCAGATCTCCAGCATGTGGGTGGTGGTTCAACAGGACCTTCCTGCGTTTGGAATTCACACAGGGAACCCTTAAAACACCTGAAGCGAAGCTTTACACCACTGTTCTTCAGATGAACTGGCAGCAATCAGTTTTCTCAGTTTCTGAAGCATGTTAGCCACAGAGTGATTCAATAAAATTTCCTAAATGTCAGATGGAGTCCTCTGAGCTGAGCCGTATATGAAATGAACAAACAACTTGCTTCTACACATCTGCCTTGGAAGCATTCCTATGCTAGATAGGTGTAAACTCATTGCTACCTGTTGCATTTCTCAGTGCTTACTTATAGCAAAACATTCTTCAAGCTTTTGTAAAGGGGATGGCAAATGGATAGAAAACTACATTTGAAACACTAAAGATGCAAAAAAATGAGCTGTTTACAGGCCTGTATTACTACTTAATACAGCCCGTAATTAATCATGAAACACTTGGCAGGGCCAAGACTGCAAATAGAATCCAGGCTTGCCATCTCCATTTTCCTTGCTCTAACAACTTGAAAATCCTTTGTCCCTAGGTAGTTGTGCATCTGTTTTACAACCTTAGTAACACTGCTACAAAACACTGGATCAAACGCTGGCTGGATGGCTGCACCCAGAGAGTGGCGATGAATAGAGTTAAATCCAGTCACAAGTTGAGTTCCCCAGGGCTCAGTGTTGGGGCCACTCCTGTATAATATCTTTATCGATGATCTGGATGAGTGGATCAAATGCACCCTCAGTAAGTTTGAACATCAAGTCAGGTGGGAGTGTTGATCTGCTTGAGGGTAGGAAGGCTCTGCAGAGGGACCTGGACAGGCTGGCTGGATGGGTCAAGGCCAATTGTATGGGATTCAACAAGGCCAAGTGTCAGGTCCTGCACTTGGGTCACAACAACCCCAGGCAACGCTACAGGCTGGGGGAGGAGTGGCTGGGAAGCTGCCAGGCAGAAAAGAACTCAGGGGTGTAGGAGGGTGTGGGGGGTGGAGGTGGTGTTGGTGTTGGGC
>KL265647.1:3628-22945 GCA_000699545.1 Podiceps cristatus | reverse complement strand
AATGTGGTGTGCATTGTCACTTCCACAACAGCCTCTGCTGCATCGTCCCCACCGGCTGCTTTCATCAGCCCGGGGTGGCCGCCCCGTCCTTCACCAGTGCCGCACACATCGCTGGATTAACATGCGGTGCTGCCGTTGCCCGGCAGGGCGGGGGATTAGCCCTCGCCAACTTTTACAGATACACTGCTTAGCGGCAGAGCTGCAGCACTGTTTCTCCTGTTTTAATGATGATAAGGCAACATTAGCATCCCAAATCAAAGTCTCCCCAACCTCGGGCAGCTCTGAGAGAAATGTATGTGTGCACAGATATGATATGTATATGCTAGTGCCTATGGAGGTATGGTGAAAACCAGCCTAAACAATATGTGGTTTGGGGCTTTGCTTTTATAACTGCAGCCATTCAGTCCAGATGAGAGAGGGGCAGCGTTCCTGGGAGGCAACATGGGGTAAAAAGGCTGTGTGACCTAGAAGAATCAGTCAGAAAGGAAGCACCTCTGGGGCACTGAGGATCAGCTGCCGGTCAGAAACTTCCCTGCCAAGAGAAGGAAAAGGGACAGACTCTGAAGGGAATGCAGCAAAAAGCACAGAGCCTCCTGCTCCACTTAAACTTCTTGTCATATTTATGCACCCACTGGGATGAATGAAAAGAAAGAGGGTATCAAAATGGCCCCTTGCTCTCAGCTGCAAGGGAGGCCTCTGGCAAGAGCCTATCCAGCAGAAGGAAATAAGGTCTCCTTACATTAAATATTAGCTGATGCACTATCACACTGGACTCGTTATACCGGTCAAATGATGTCCCTCTTCAAAAAATAATTAGCAAAAATGTTGCCATAGACATAAAATACACAAGGAAAACACTGTGCTTGTGTTTCAGGGCTGCCTTGCACAGGAAGGTGGGGTTTTGTTTTTGATTATGTTCTCTCAAACATTAAAAACCTCCCTGCCAATATGTCCTGAGCTTCACATGCTTCATCTAACTACAGACATAGCAACAGATAAATATGCCATGTAAATTTGGTAACATTACTTTATTGACAGCCAGAAACCCCCAGATCACTCAAGACTGAAAGCCTGAACGCCTGCCAAACAGCCGCAAGCGGAGAGCTGAGATTTTGCACCAGAAAGGCACAGAAACTACTAAACCCCTCAATAATTGGAAGGCTTCCACGAAGGTGAGGACTCAGCTGCAGAGCATCCTCAAAGAAGCAGAAACAGAGAGCGGAGACATGATGAAAGGGAAACAAATCACGCTTGAGACGACTGGACGTTGCCGCTCGGGCAGCTGTATCGGCGGGACCAGAGGACCTGCTCGTCAGAGGCACTCAGTGCTCCTTGCACCGGCAAAAGAAGTGGGGGGATTTGAAGTACCTATTTATGATGACTCGGGGGAGCACCAAACAGATTGAAGTTATGTTTTCAGCTATTAAAAATGACCAGATTAGTGAAATCTAGAGATGAGAGAGGAGCTTCAGAGGGATCAGCCAAAGTTAATTAATTGGACAGTGTGACGGGAGAAGAAATTAAGTGTGGTCAAGGAGAAGGTAAAGCATATTGGAAGGAACAACTTCAACTCTTCATAATCACTGGTGATTTCTAAATTAACTGGAAGCATGAAGGGAAAAAAAGATGTGGGTGTATCTGTGGACAATAGAGTGAAGACCATCTGGTTAGTGTACAGTGGTGAGGGAAAAAAACCCCAACATGCTGTCAGATTGCTTTCACAGAGGGATACAGAAAATAATAAAAATATTACAGTACTGTGTTGTTAGTGACTCAGCTGTTACGGATAAGTTGAGGTTTTTTCAATTAGGAGAGAGATTAGGATCATTTATCCTGAAAAATATAGTTATTAAAAAAAGTCATCTGTAAAAGTGAAGCACCAATCCCTGAGTGCAGAAGGAAGTTTTTAAGCCTTTGCAAGGAAATCTGGCTGTTTAGGAGGCAGCAGGAAGGTACACCTTAGGTACACCAGGTACACCTTACTGCAAGGTGTAAACTGCAGGTCCCTTACAAAACATAGCACCCAGCATCAGATTTTGTCACACCTCTGATACGATTAGCACCTGATAACACAGATGTCTCCAACTTCCCATGTAGTTAAAGCTCCCAAGCCGCCTGTGTCTGTGATAGATTTGAATAGCATCCTTCTGGGATTAGTGTCACTTTCCTCCTTCTCAGTAAACGTCGGCTTCTGAGGAGGCTGAAGACTAAAATGCTTCAGTGCAGACAAATTCATGGGGAAGTCCCTTCTTACCCTCCCCTCGCCCATGGCCCCAACAGTGTCTCGTGCGGCCACGTCGAAGCAGGGCTCTCTTCTTCCTTCCCTCGTCAGCAGTGTCAGAGCAGTATTCTTCACTTTTCTTCAGCAGATGATGGATGGGGGAAGGCAGGTGCCTTTGGAAAGCTACCCAGAGCACCCGAATCTGGCAGTAGTTAAGCTCTCAATTGACGTGCTGTGAATAGCCATTCAGTGGGGCCTTTTCCTCCGTTCAGCCAGGGAGCCTTGTTGGATGCCTAACGGATGTGGCAGCATCTCCAGCTCCTCACAGCGTAGGAAGCGCCCATCCCACCTGGGACGACAGGACGTGGAGGTCATTATGGAAAAGGGCAAGTCCTCATGAGGCTGAGAGACCTCCAAGAATTCCAAATGTCCCCTTCAGAGGTGATGCTCCTGGATGACAGCCAGCCGAGGTGTAGGCTAGGAGAGTGGGGGAGCAGTGTGGGATGTACAAGGATGTGAAGGGGGGCACGGAGTGAGAAGGAGATGGTGTGTATGGGTGCAGGCACGCCATGTAGGGGATGTGTTCAGGCCAATAGCAGACATCTGGAGGATGAGCAGGATAGGGAAGGGAGCCCTGTGTGCTGTCTAGCTACTTTGCATCGCTCTGGCAAAGCAAAGCAGTTCTAAACCCAGAATAGCTGGTCCATATGCTTTGGCTGCTTTCGCCTGCAGCCAGAGCCTTGAGGTAAATCTGGCCACGAAAGATAACAGTCTCTTAAAAAAAAGCAAAGCTAAGCTGGTGGGACTACCTCTCTGCCATGGATGACCTCGATACAGTCCTCCATCCCGATGCGCTGTGATTCTCTGACAATGTAGTTTGGATGGTGTCACTGAATGGCAGAGCTGAGATTGCTGTTGAAGGTGAAACTCTAAGTTATGAAGAAGATCAAGGGGAAAAAAACACTGAACTTTAAGTAAACATAATCCCAAACCTGTCCTCCCATGTAGCTTATACCAAAAAACTCAGTGAGCTTCAGATGTAAAAAATGTAGCTGTGTTTGGGCCAGGGTAGAGTTAAAGGTGTTTGAGACCTGTCTGCGCACTTCTGCATCCTATTATGTTGAATTTAGGGCATAAATTGAAGACTTCACGATGACATAATTCTTCCCAAGAATAGAAGTCCATGACATGTACTTGCCTGGCAAACCTTTCCCAGCTCAGACCAGGATGGAAGTGAGGTCAATGGCTGACGGACATGATTCAGCCTTCCTGCTACTGGGGCTGGTTCTGCTGCTGGTACTGACTGCAGCCGCCAGTCCCCGGGGGCTTGGAGGGCAAGAAGAAAATAGCAGAATTGAGCCGTGTTTTGAGAGGAAATGACAGAGAACAAACTCCCTCTGTCCCAGAGCTGTCTTTGAGCCAACAGGGTTCAACCCTGTAATCCCACAAAGGCCTGATCTGCAATGCTTTGCCTCCTCAGAGGTTCATCTATTGCTTTTTTTTCCTGTTCCCTCTCGTGTTTCAGAGTTGTCCCGCTCTATCCAAAAAGGCTGTGTTGAGTGAGGCCATGTCCCAGCCTGCACACATGAGGACACGGGCAGCCATGGTAGCTGGGGACTCTCAGGCTGCGAAGGATTTAAGTCCAACCCCAACAAAGACAGTAACTATGTGCAGTGGCAGTCACCTGCTTGAAAACAGGTCCCCCACTGACTAATTGCTGAATAAGGCGTCTCTCTAGGCTGGAAGACTGAGCCCTGGGGAGCTCCTTACTCGGCTATTGGCAGGAGGCATGAAGCTGTACAAGGCTGCCGAAGCCCAAGATGAAAGGCAGGCAGCAGGGTTAGGTGGAAGGTATCAAGGAGCAGCTGTGTGAGCATCACAGGGACCTTCCCCATCTGTGCTCGGTCCCTCGCCGGCTCAGCGGAGGGGCAGCGGTGGGCTGCATCCCTGCCTGCGGCATCCCGCAGCCTCCTGCAGACCCTCCAGCATCCCCCCGCCCTCTCCCGAGGGCTTGTGCTCGGCTCGCGGGCAGCTGGGTGCACTGGGCAACCTCTGCTTCATGGCTGGGGTGGGAGCAGACCTTGCACCCCAGGGGGCCCACACCGCAGAGCCCTGTGCATGCAGACCTGCAGATCTCAGGGCTTCTCTTTCTTTCTCCTTCCTGGTATCAAGCTTCTGGGGAAACTGGTTTTGAACTGTTTTTTGGTTGCGGTTTTTTTTTATTATTATTTTTTTAAGGAAATTCAGCTCAGCAAACAGGAACAGAAGGGCTTTGCACCCCAAACACTTTAAAATATTGAGATTCACTTGAATAAGCAAAAAAATGGCTGAACTGTCACGCATGAGGCACATGAATCATCTTCGGGGAGGAAAACGATCCTAGCAATGTCTGGGCTTGAAGTAACAGTAGTTAACATTATAATGACTCATACCACATATGCGTCACATCGTTTTTCATTAAGAGCAGCATTCTGGTGTCCTGTGACTAACTGGAAGGTGGAATCATGGTCCTAAAGCCTTGGGCAGAGGACTTGTCTTGCCCGTATCCTCTGGGTGAGTGCCAAAGGCATTATCAGCCATCATATATTAAATAATAGTAATAAAAATTCTCAGATCAAACACTTCATTCAAATGGCAAAATGAGATGGGCTTTGGAGCTGCTGTCCCTAGAGAGTGCCATGGTTTTAATAGGGAGAAAATGGATAAATTGAGGGCAGGCACCTCCAGAGAAGCCCTTCTTCTGCTCTCGGCTCATTAATGTCAAACACGGCTCTGCAGCCCATTTCTGATCTTCAGACAAGGTCAAAATTTCCATTTCTGTGTCTCCACAGAAGGACCTTAAATTCCTTTTCAATAACCCTATGGCTCCCTCAGCATCCTCCCAACAAATCTTTTGATCTGTGTAAATCCCCACTAGCAAGCCACGGATGCCAGCTCCTGCAGCCCGAGCCCCTCATGAGCATCACCCAGACCCTTGTGTCCCACCAAGTCTCTTGGTTTGCCCGTACTCACCAGGGACTGGAGTTAGCACTGACTCGTCACCCTGTGAAATGGGAGCCTGGAGGCTGGAGGGGTTTGGGGTGACAAGAGGTGGAGGGGAAATAGGGGGCAAGAGATGCAACAGAAGGATGGATGAATCAGGGAGAGAGAAAGGCAGGAGGAGCCGGGGAATGAATTAGTGGCAATTAATTGAGGAAACCCTCATTTTTTTGAGGGCAGCAGCTGCAGCTCTGTGGGCTCAGACCATTGCATCATGCCTCATCCCACAGCCTTGCACAGCTTCCCTGGCCAGGGCACCCTTCTCCATCATCTACGCCTTGCTGCTGCCCCATGAGCTTGGTCAGGTTATTTTGGGGTTTGCTTTCAGTCTGCTAGATGAGGGCTGGAGTGCAGTGAGCCCACCCAAGGCAGTACTCGTGGACTATTGCCTCTGCTCTGATGATCAGATGTTCAGGTTATATGGAAAATTGTTGAGTGGTGGTGGGAGGAAATCACCAGGAAATGGGAGGTGATGGCGAGGAGACCTCCGGGAACAATCTGTCACAGGGAAAAATGGGAGAGATGCAGACCTGGGATGCGAGCCGAGGATGCGCTGAGCTGGTAGGGGGACGGTTTCAGGCTCCTATGCCACAGCTATGCTTTGTGGTAGCATAATTCTGCTTCCCAGGGGATCACTGTGGGCTTTGAGGTGCAACCCATGTCACTTACTGGCCACGGTTGCCTTCTTTCAGTGCTGGTAGAGCTACTGCACCCATTCAGGACCGGAGCCTTCCCTGGGGGATTGCAATGAGCAGTCCCTAAAGCGGGTGACGGGTGGGCTGGCTCGCTACAGAAAGTGCTGAGCCTGCAGAAGGTCCCAGGCTGGGTACCACAAGAGGTTGGGCTGGGAAACACCCTCCTGCTCAGATCAGCCTTGTGGCAAGGCTCCGGAGGGCTGGTCCATGAGATGGGTGGGAAGCCCCGGTGCAGAGCAGCGGCAGGTACACTTGTAGCAAGAGTGACTTCCGACGGGCATCCAGGGAGTCTCATGTTCCCAGGGCAACAGCTCCTCCAGGCTCTGCGCCCTACTAAAGCTTGTGCCATCAGCTTAAAACTGCTCTTCATAACCAAATTTTTCTTCAGCATAATGACAGCGTTGAACCTGGGTGTGAGCAGAGTAGCTGAGGGATATGCTGGAGTTACTGTATGAAACTGCAGGAAGAGAAAAAACACAATCTGAAAGATACCCGTGGTGCTAAAACCACTTTACCCACCTCCTATCTGAATAATACAGACCAGCCAAACAGATTTCTATCAAACTTTAGAAAATATACCACCTATGGGCTGAAGGAAGCAAGAGAAAATGCGTCTCAAAGGGTAGTATTTGTATGGAAAATTATGAACTACCAAAAATAAGTGCTTATAATTGAAGCCCCCTCTCGGTCATTGCAGCAGGACAAGGACAGTGCTCTCCCTGCCGAAGAGCAAGTGCTATCATGGGTGGCACTGATGCACCATCTGAAATCCATAGCAGGCCAATAATCATTCACATCAGCTGCTGAAATACCTTGTAGGGGCTAGATTAACAGGAGGAAGAGTCTTACAAACCTTGGGAGGGATGATTGCCCGGAGATAGAGACAAAAATACAATAGCAGTGGGGTTCAGAGAGAAACAGCAGTCGTATAAATTGCCCATTCAGTTTTGCCTCTTCAACCCCAGGACAGCCCCTGGGCTGGATGTGTGACAAGGACAGCATCTGCAACCATTTTGGTGCCACACTGGCTCAGGCTGGCTCCGAGGTACTTTCACGGGCAGGCAGGCTGTAGTGGGGAGCTTTAATCTAAGAAGTATCCAATGTATTTGTTTTCTTGTGGATGTTGGGCTGTAGCAGCCAACTGTGCATGAAGTCTGTGCAGCTGCTTGGTTTTCATTTGGGTCCCTTTCCAGGGTTATAGATTTAGCTGTACCAATACTGCCTCGACCTCAGACTAAAGGTCATTTACAAAGAGGAAAGTTTCAGGTGTTGAGCGTGCCAGGCTATGACATAAACAGTAATAGTCTGGAGGGACTGTGCCATAATCGGTTGACTTAAGATACTGTTATCTGTGAGACATTTAAAGATGTAAGCTCAAAAGCACATTTCTAAAAGGTGAGAACACAAAATGAAGATGTTTTACAAGCCCCCCGTCTCTCCGAAAGCCATCGATGTGTTTCTAACGCAGCATGCCAAAGCCATCAGCACAAGTAGCATCACGGCTGCCCCGAAGTAGCATCACTGCCTGCCCTCTGCCCTCTTCCCCCGTCCCCCGGAGCGACTTCTGCGCTGCCCTGTCTGCAGGGATCTTTTGGGATGCGGAGGAGGAGGATTTCATGTGCTGGCTGTGGAGACTTCCAGAACGGCACAGAGAGAAGGACAACAGAGGGATGTTCTGGATCTCCCCATGGTTTGGGGTACAGGAGGTAACACCTGGTCCACGACGTACCATGACTGAGCATGCTGTCCTCATCCACAACCCGTGAGACCACGGAAACTCAGCTCTGGGCCTGAGCAGGTAAGGTCCGAAGACCAAAATGACCACGTAGTTTCTGGATTGAGCTGTCCCAGCCAGGGTCACCTCTTAGCAGCATGTCCAGGACATGTGGCCAGACATTGTTCCCAACCTCAGCATCTCACAGCTGGTCCTTTATTTTTGAAAGCAACCCCCTGCTCTGGACCGATGTGCCAGCCTTACAAAGTTGCTCTGACCAGGCTCTTCACAGCCGGGTATCGCTCCCACACCAGAATGCTTTTGAACCATGGGGTCCCACAGCAGCTCTGCCAGCCCTGGAAACTGGGGAGGTGGGGTACCAAAGAGTATTCTGGTTTTTTCCCCCCAGTTGCACAATGTGCACAGGTTTTACCCCGATTTACTGCACCCCCTGATGACCTTTTGAGAGCAATAAACACCCACATGGCCATTTGGTTCAATTATTGTAATTCCCTCTCCACAGGGCTTCTCCATCGTGCCTTGCAGGTTGTTCTGGAAGCAGCAGCATGCTGGCTGGCTGGCTGGAGCTGCATTGATCGTATCATCTTTCCTTCTGCTGCCTTTAAAGCGGTGGATTGATTGACTTGGCGTCACCAGTCTGTAAAGCCTTTGCCAGTGTTTATTGTGGATGTCCTAAAGTCCTGTTCTCCATCCGGACAGAAACTGCCTGCCAAATCTTCTTGCCAAACCTCTGTCCTCACCTTAGCCTACTCTGCTCTTTTAACAGTGCTGCTATAAAGCAAGAAGGTCTTGGCCTGGGAGACGCCGCACAGTTGGTATAATTCTTGTTTCTCACCTGGCTGCAATGCGGACTTCAGTAAATACCATTTTTGAACACACAGAGATGCCAGTGACGGGCAGTACAGTGGCATCACATGGACATGAAAGAGGCACAGGTGGTGTTCGTATCTAGGATGCTGCACGTAACGGCAAAAAGCCAGCCACAGGAGAAATGCCTTCAGGAGAGCTCAGAGCTAAAGTGGTCAGGAGATCGGGAACGGCAATCAGAAGTTAAACAGAAAAGAGAGGAAGGATAAAGTTAGGGAGGTGAGGATGAGAAGTTTAAACCCATTTCAAGAAGAAGCCGACAGAGAGAAAGCCATCAATGCCATGGTGTGGTCACAGCAGAAGGTGCCATTGGGCACAGTTGGGGGGCTGCAGAGCAAGGGCTGTCAAGACATGACTTTGACCAGCACCTGGGTTAGAGCTAGGGTTGTCCGTGCGGTGAAGCACACCAGACCCTAGGGAAGCCAGCCACAACAGGCTGCTAAGTCTTGGACACGGGCTGGGCATGCAGGGCAAGGGGCAGAGGCTGGATGAAGGCGCTCACACCAGCTTCAAGCTTGGGTTGCAGGGAGAGGGAACATCGCAGAAAGAATGTCACCCCACTGGTATGGTAGGTTTTTAGCATTCTCCTCGCTGTTCCATTTTTCCCTCCTGTTTTGCACCAACTTCCTTTAATTTGCTCATTAAAAGGAGCTGCATTATTACAACAAATTGTGGCATTTTTTCTTTAAACCTGTGAAAAAACTAGGGCCCTGAAATTGCCCTGAACGCTAATGGGTACAATCCTGGCTTGAGCGAGTTATTGGCAAGCTTCTCACTGACTCCTGCAGAGCCAAGATTTCACCTCAGATGGAGGCCATCTTTCAATTAAAGGCATTACTCTTAATATTCATTAAAATTCTGTTTAATCCAAGCACTACAAGGGGCAAAGCCTGAAATTCATTAAGAGTTGTATAAAAAGCCAGTGTGACGGATCACAGTCAGAAAAAGGGATACATTGCAGAGGCTGAGGTATGCCACCAGTTTAAGGCCAGGTCTGAGAAGTGGGACAGCCTGGCACAGGAGCCCCTTGGGGACATGACCTCCGGGGTGTGAGGGGCCGTGGACCTGGCGGGGCCCCCTCCAGCTCCCCATGGCCTCACTCCTGCAGCTTTCCCTGCCTGCCGTCTCCTGCAGTTCAGCCCACAGCCATGCTGCAGTCGCAGGGCAGTCTGGTCCCTGTAACCCGCAGGGCTCGTCCCTGCCATCCCAGTCTGTTTCATGTCCATCTGCCATCCCCTGAAAGCCTCTTCCCCAAAAAGCCTCAGAGCAGCGCAGCCATCAGTAGGGAGCAGCCACCTCCTGTCCTGCACGGGAGGGAGAAGCCAACAGCTCCACTCTGCGGGGGTCCAGTTGTGATCATCCACCCTTCCCTGGTTCTGGAGGATGGAGGTGCAAAGGGGGAAACACTGTGCATGTGAGCAAGCTACCGTAGCTCCTTCCCAGCCGTGGGGGCTGTCACAGGCGTCCCTTCCGAGAACCTCAGCTGCATCTCTGACTTGGGGGTACCACAGCATCTGCCTGGGCTGGTGCTTGAGTTCCCAGGCCCCCTCTGGGCTGGAGGCATCCTGGAGACTGGCTCCAGCCCACAGGCTGTCAGCAGACCTCACTGCCTGCAAGAAAGGAGGTTAAGGGCAGCAGGTGAATGTGGGAACCATCCTGGGTGGCTGCTGCCTACCCTTCTCCAGCACACTGCCTGGCTTCAGACCAGCGTGCCAAGTGACCATGTACAACTCCATCCCCTTCGTGGCACTTTGGCCTCTGCTCATGCAACAGGAGGGCACTCAAGATGCCCCAAGTCACTCAGGGGCCACCATACTCCTGAAGAAAACCAGCCCCTGTTCTGCTTTTCACCTGAGAGCCTCTGTCCCCGCCACAGCCTGCGCTTTTGCGTGAAGCCCCACGGGCTGCTTGTCACTTGCTGCTGGCATCTGATGGCGCTTTGGGCTTCAAAACCCACACGCACTGAGACACACTCCGAGACGTTGCCCAAGGGTTTGCAGTTACCTGCCTGGAGTCGTAGCCCCCTCCGGCAGCGAGCAGGCAGCTGGCAGGGAGAGCCAGTGCTCACAGCCTTGCAGTTAGCGGCTGGGATAAAAAACCTGCAGCTGCTGAAAGGAGAAAATGGCTCGGAGGCTGGAAGAGAGAGAAATGAACCAGAAGAAACTGGCCAGGTGAACTCTGCAAGGACCACGCCACACCACAGCAGGAGAGCTGGGCACTTCTGCAGGCCGAGGGCTGGGATCAAGTTACGGGGTTAGAGAGATTTGGCCAAAAAGCTAATGAATGGCCTCAACTGGGGAGCTGAACCCCAGATACCGTGGGGTTTTCTGACCCTCAGATGTGAACAAAAGTGCCTTGGGTCTGTCCTTTAGGTCACGTTAATTTCAGTGCAGATATTTTAAATTTTCTGCCTGTATTTGCAGATGCTTTGATTTTATATGCGTTTTCATAAATAAAAAATATTTCTTCATCAAATAAGTATCAGCGCATTTTTCACAGGCTGCAGCTTTAGGTGGTTGCTGAACCTCTGCATGAAGCCCTGCTCTACCAGATCTGGTAGCCAAATGATTTTTGTCTGTCCCTTGTGTTTCTCTGCGTCTGTTAATTCCTTTATTTTTATTTCTAAAAGCCACCCCTGGATGACTCCTAAACCCCTGTCTTTTCTCTCTGCATTCTGCAACCTAAATTTAACCCTAAGAGCACTGCTGCCACCTGAAGCCAGAAGGCAGGCTGCCAACAGCCCCTGCTCCCTCTCCTCCCAAACATCAGCTGCCTTTCCCAGCCGTGAAATATCGCTGGATGAAATATGTTAGGTTCCCTCGATCAATAACCCACCAGTACTCCTGAGTGCCAGGGGAGCAGCCAGCTTCCGCCTCTTCCAGCTAATTCCCAGAGAACCGTTTTCCTGTCTCCCCTGTTGCCCTGCCAGATCCTGTTTCTCTCCATCCCTCCCTTTTCCCTCTGTTGTTTCCAAAGTTTGGCACGGTTCTTCCTTGTGCTGCTTGTTTTATTTCCCTAAACTGTGCCCATATTTCTCTAACTTCTTGCTCTCTACCTGTTCTCACTTTCTTCTTCCAGCCTCTCCCCTCTGCTTCCCCCTTACTTCGGCCTCTCGGTAGATTGTATGCTGTCATTTACAACCGTAATGACAATGATAGACCGAGATGAGGAAACAGCAGGTGCCACTTCCCTTCCTGCCCCTTCTCTCCTCCCCTCACCCCCCAAGCACATTCCATCCCTCCTGCCCTCCTGCAGCCAGCGCAGCGGAGCTTCAGCATGCCTGGGGAGCATCCACCTCGTGCCAGCAGATGCAAAAGTGGTGAAGGAAGGCAGAAAGGGCCAGCTAGCCTGGCTAAGCTCCTTCGGGGAGCCGTGGTGATACAGCTGGAGCAAGGTGAGGGCTGGCTCTCCGAGTGCCTTCCACTCAACCGGCACCAAGTGCTCTGCAGTGATAGGAAAATCACTTTATCTCTGTGACACAGATGGAGAAGCTGAAACAAATCACTAGGCTCTGTAATGAATGAGAGGGATACAAGCAGAGTGCCCCCCCTTACGCTTTGAAGGAAAATATCACTGAAGGGGACTGGCCCCAGGGACCAAGCATAGTTGAGCTTGACTCTCCCACTGGGAGCAGTGACACACCTTTTCACTGCAGATCTGGAGTCTGCGATGTAAAATTCAGCCTGAAGTTTGACACTCCTCTGCCTCCAGCCTGCCGTTGAGGCGGCAGGGAACAGTCTTGCAGGGAGTGCAGAGGGAGGCTGGACCTCGGCCGCAGGGCTCAGCACGCTGGGAAAGTCCGAGGG
The DNA here is from genome assembly GCA_000699545.1 of Podiceps cristatus. Taxonomy (NCBI): domain Eukaryota; kingdom Metazoa; phylum Chordata; class Aves; order Podicipediformes; family Podicipedidae; genus Podiceps; species Podiceps cristatus. Next base: position 10,582 of record KL265647.1, on the reverse strand, counting down.
GAGCAGCCCTTCAGCGGGGAAGCCGAGCGAGCATAGCTCACCCTCAGATGAAGACAGTGTTGGATACAACTGTGGCATGGCAAAGGTCAGGAGAGACAGGCATAGCCCACATATATGGCCCTGACCCCAGGGAACACGTACATTTATTGGAAGTTGACCCAAGAGGCCTTTGGACAAACCCAGACCAGCATCTCACCTTGGCCATGGCTACAGGTCAGACCCCAGAGAGCCACCAGCTCTGCTCCTGCTCATCTGTTTGTCCATGCTTTAAAGCAGTGGGGTTTTACTTATCTCTCCTCTTCAAATGGTTTCTACCTGTCTCTCTTCATGAAAGACCTGCGCCTGTTCCTGCATTGCATGTGTCATTCTTGATTATCTCAATAAATCAAAACAGGTAGCCAGCTGTTGGCTGAACATTAACCGTGCCGAAGATGCTTTTCCAGTGGTATAAGCTGTTTCGATAAGATAATGAGAATTTAGTCAAGCGTTCCCTAACAGATGCTCTTCCTTGTGAAGACCCCAGGACTTGCTTCATTGTTTGAACAAATCCTTCTGCTAAGCTGCTGCTAGCTGCTAAGGTGCTGATTTGATGTGATGCGTACCATTCATCTTCATAACAGTTTCCAAGTTGGGCGCTACAAACTGAGGTTCTCCGTCACCCACAGGCTGTTTTGCCCAAGTCAGACACACATCCCAGTGAGTGCCTTCAGTGGATGGAAAGGAAACTTCTTGAGCTGATCCAGGAGGCCACCACACACTTCTCTTTTCAATGCCTCCTCACGACTCCTCCTGCAGTGCCGCTGGGCATCTGGCCACCACATGCGAGACCCACAAAGCCAGCAGCCGCTGTAGTGTTGGCTCTGAGGAGCACGTAGGCCAGTCCTCTGTTTTCTTTCCTTTCTGGAAAGCACACGCAGCTGTCTGCACGGATGCGGTGTGACATGCATACACGTGTCATCTTCATGGTAGGTCATCTTCATGGCAGTGGCCCAAGGGTGTGGAGACCCTATCAAGGACGGACACCTGGAACCAACATCTCCAGCCATCTCCAGTAATGCAGTGTCTTCTCAAGAGGGACAAGTCAAAAAAGCAGGTCGATGCTGGGTCTACCATGGGATATAGGACAAGTCAGCATTGTCCTGATCTTCGTAGGGAGGAAGGAAATAGTGGAAAATTTCCAAGATTTTTTTTTTGTATTTCAGGAATCTCTGTGAAAAAAAGAGTGTATTCCAAAATGATTTGCATTTCTGGAATGAGAGCAAACACTGGAGTTGAGAGGCTCAGTAACTTTATTCATATGGATCAAACTCTTTATAAAAAGTTGATAAATTGATACTTGTGCTTGTGAATCCAAAAGCTACAGCTCTTCACATGGGGTCTGGCTGCACACAGGCTCTTAGGACCCTTATTTCATATCTGTCAGGCTTTAGTGGTTTATTAACACATTTACTCTTGTCCAGCCTCTTGCTCAAAGCTTCATACATCAAGGACAACACCACCAGAGCACAGACCTGTGCTGCTGGCTCCCTGGGCTCTCGTTCCTAGGCTTAGCACAGCTCTGTGCTGCTGAAATCCTGGCCACTTGCAGAGAAGTAGAGAGCACCAATATATGAAAAGAAGTTATTCCCCTGGATTTACTCTCTCTCCAAAATCTCTACAGCTCTTACACCATCTCCTTTTTTTTTTTTTTTTTCTTTTGTGCAAGCATGCAGAGCACACACTGCTCATTCACTGTATGAAGCTATAACCCAACCCATCCTTCTCCTTTGGGTTGTACACCCAAAGCTCTAGTTATTCAGCCCCACTTCTCTTCCTGGGATGCTGTATTTATTCCCGGTTGTCTTCCGACTATCAAAACAAATTCGGATGTGAACTCAGTGATGGACATCATGGGGCACAGGAAACAATTATAAGGAGCAGAAATAGCCTACATACACAGCAGGAACAGCTCTCTGAATCAGAGCCCTTATTATAGATCAGAGTCCATAAGATTCAAAGTCCATATAGACCATCAGACACTGTGCAGTCTCTGCCATATAAAACAATTTATTTAACCCTTGCCAGCCTGGGGTGGACCAGTGTAGTAGAAAGAGGGGTGTCTGAAGCTGGGGCCAGGTTAAAGCAGGGCACGCTAGTCTGAAGGGTTTTACATCTGGATTCTGCAACGGTAACAGATAGCTTGGTTGGGATCGGTGGTGGAGCTCCAGGGCTGTCTGGACTTACTGTGTCTCAGCCCTGAAAACTCACCCTCAGCCATTTTCAGAAAATTAAATTCTGCATCCATGGGCATCTTCTCACTCACTGATTTCCCTTGTACGCTGGTGAAACAGCCTTAATAGGCAAAGGGGTTCATCAGGTAGGACACAACATACTCTGAAAGCCGTTTCTGATCAAAGTCATTGCCTTTCCAAAAGCAGAATTACTGTGAATCCTTGGGAAGCCCCTGATGCTGTGAAAATGTATATAACCAGGTTGCTCTCTACTGCACCTATTCCCCACTGGCCCTGTGGTGCAGGAGGCAGGGGGGTGCTTTCTTCACTTGCTTTCATGATTCTGCCTCTGCCCCCGGTGCAGGAGCCACCCTTTCCTGAGACCACTTCCTTGGAGTGTGCAGAAGCATTACCTGGATCTGCTTTCCGATGCATGGTTTGCACCAAACCCAGTGCTTCTTGGCCAGACATCATGGTAACTGAAGAAGCAGTCCTTCCTCTGCGCTCCCGTTACAGGACATAGATGTTTGCGGTTTCCTCTCTGCTTTTTACTGTCAGAGATTTGCACACCTCGCTGCCCTAACCCGACAACTCATCAATGCCATGATATGTTTGTGAGACCCATCAAAGCCGTGGGATCAGAGCCTTCACAAACCACTAGCTTTCTGCTGAATGCGCCCCCAACTTCGCCAACAAATCTGCAGCAGCAATGACCCAATTTCCTCTCTCTCTGCCACTCAACCTTCGACGAGAGCGTGGGATTTATTGTGCTGGGACTTGTGCTCCTAAGCGTGAGGAAGTTGCTGTTATCAGCAGTTGACAGGCCATCAAGAAAACATTGCTGTCAAAGCGAGGAGCCAGCAGTTAGCATTTCCCTGAACCCCTGTTTGTCTGTAAACAGCAGGAGGAGTGCAGTGCAGCTCCCACTCATGAAAATGGGCTCTCCAGGGCCCGAGGGGAATTGTCCCTCAGCCTGGGAGAGGACGTGGGTCCCAGCCCTGCAGCATCGCTGCTGGGGGATGGGAAGTTGCTGAGATGGCTGCTGTGCACTGCTGCAGGCAGGCAGGAGCCCTGGCCACCTCGCTGAAGGCTTTTTTGGTTGGTGAGGGGTAAAGATAGTCAGTGTGGTGTGATTGTCCACAACATCTGCACCCTATTTTTTTGAAGAACGTGTATTAAGCTTGAATAACCTCTAAGCACAGCAGAAGACTCAGCATGGAGCACAAGGCCCGTGGGCTCCCCAACCTGGGCATTACCTAGAAGTGCCTACTAGCCAGTGGTCACATCCTTTTTTTTTTTTTTTTTTTTTCTGCTGAAAGCAAATTCTTTCTCATTAAATCTCATTTTAAAAAAAATTTAGGACCACAATTCTCAGCATGCAGTTTTTCCCGACGATGCAGACAGTCTTATGCTGTGTCCTGGATTCCTTCAGATGAGGATGCCCCTGCCAGCAGCAGGCGAGGGGCCATCGCACACCCGGTGCCGCCCGGCTGCCAAACAGGAGGTCACCTGTGGTTATTTTGCGAAGCAACCCACATGCATTATTTAGAGCGAAGCCCAGAGCGACGGCTCCCTTGTGTGCTGTCGAGCCGGGCTGGTCTAAAATGCAATTGTTTGAAATGTCATGTCAGAAGGACCTTTACCAGCAAGTGCTGTGTGCGATGTTTTGGCAACTTGTGTGTGTTTCAGCTCTTTTTAGGGGCTGGTCTCTCAGGGCAATAGGCTGTCTCCCTCACTTTGTGTCTGTTTTCCATGGGTGAAGCCAGTTCATGCCTGTTCAGTTACTTTTGATAATGTATATGGGGTTTCCATCTGAAATGAAGCCAGTACCTGGGATATTTCTTTTAGCATTTAAAGTGCTCTTCCACCGGAGGACTGGCCTAAGGTTTCAAGGTATTGAATCGCTCCCTTTTGTTCGCAGGTATTCTTGTCTAATAATGTGTCACAAAGTAATGAAAAAAGAAAAGAAGGGAAAAAACCTGCTTAAATCCATCTTGTGACTCAGATATTAAAGACATGTTTTAGCAACTCATTCCTTCCTCCCAGAAAATCCTTCCTCCCTCTGAGGTGCTTTGGTGAAGTGCCTGGAGGTATTAAAGGACAAGGGATGCTGCATGTCTCTGGGTCCAATTGAGGCCCCTAGGCTGGAATTTGATCACGGAGCTGCCTGTTCCCCAAAATAAGATTTTCTCCAGCTCGTTGGTTCCATCCAGGCAGTGTTGGCAGTGTTAGGTGGGACACGGCGTAAGCTCGGCTCAGCCGCAGGCGGGCAGGGGGTGAGCAGAAGCCTGCCTCTTTAATGGGGAAAGAAACCCAATTATTCCCATTCAGGCTCACAGCCTGCGCTCAGACAAAGGCTGAGGGGTCAGCAGAGAGCTGCTTTACATATAGCTACATTTTTATTGTATTAATTTTCCCGCTGCTCAGTCAGAGAATTCAAGAGCAAATCTATTTTGCAGCTAACATTTAAATAGAGGAAACCTTTTAGAAAATGGCAGGAACCACCTTAGAGAAAGTCTGCATCACCCAGTGTTGCTTTCCCCAGGGACAAGGCTGCCTTTCCAGGATGGTCTCCTGGTGCTTGTGCACCTGGTCCCCAAGTCCAACAGGTATTTAGTTGAGGTTTCCCTGCTGGTGCCGGCTCAGGGTAAGTGCTGAGCATCCCACCAGAGCTGCAGGTCCGGGGCAGAGTTCCTACCCTCCTGCCTTATGTCAGAGAGCAAAGACGCTGGGTTTTCCCCAAAAATCTTTCACACAACCTCAGTTGGAAAGGCAAGACTCCATATTTCACTCAAAGTTGGGAATTCAGAAGATTAGAGGAAAAAACTGTCAATTGCTATTTCTATCAATCAGAGATCAACTGTTTCTGCCATAAATGAACAGGCTTCTCTTTCTTTCCCTGCTAATGCAGAAGCTTGCAAATCCCTCCCTGAAAACGGTTTCCCAATTAACTGGTGTCTGCATGCGTGTTAACTGCTGAAGTGCCTGGAATTATTTTGCACTTTTTACTGGTATTATTAAAAGGTTGGGGGCAAAGAAAATCGTTGTCATCTCGTGAAGCTGAAGCTTGGCTTCTACATTCCCAGTGTTTTGGCTGTTCTCAGGCAAACGGCACGGACCCTGTGAAGGCAGCACGGAGCCCAGCGGCCTGGGAGGGCAGCCAAGCTAGCCGGGCTGCTTCCCCCGCTCCAGCTGAACATCCTGCTGCTGCTGCTGGTGTGGCAGCCTGAGAAGGTGCTCGCTGTAGGAGCTGCTGTCGCAAGGGATGTCCCTGCTCTTCGCCCGCGGCAGCCTCCGCCATCACCTGCTTGGAAACACAGAGTTTAGCAGCGAAAGCCAGAGTTGGTGCCTCATTCTCTCCCCGCCCCAAGTGAGGGGCTTTGGTTCCCATTTGAGCTGTCTGGGTCCAGCAAGGTGCTGGTAAGGATCCAGAAGACTGCAGGGAGGACTGGCACCCTTCGCCCACTGCCTGGGAGGCACGGGCACCACATGGCCCCTGCAAGGTGACCCCATAAGGGCCAGAAGAGCTGGGGACCGGGGCCCAGGAGTGGCTTTGGCAGAGCCCTGGCTGCTGGACGCGGGGAGCAATGCAGGAGGATTTGGGGGAGCAGTGGGGTGTCAGAGGAGCACAGCAGCGAATGAGCAACGAGGTGCAAGGGGAAGGGAAGCAAAACCTGATCAGGGCTGCTCTGACACCTAAGGAGCACCCAAGTCCCCGGCAGCAGACGGCGCCATCCCCGGGCCTGTCTTTAGCCCTGCTGCTGTGGGAGCCCCAGCTGCAGGCACCATCCTGGGAGCTTGCTCAGCCTGCAGAGCAGCACCAAAGAAAGGGGGCCTTATCCCCTCCGGCCGGTGCCTTGGGGTGCAGGGAAGGCTACAGGGGTAATGGGGAGGGGGCTGCGGCCATTGCAGCACCCAGTAAATTGATGCCAGGGCCTCTCCCCAGGGTGACTGCAGGCAGGACAATGTGGGGAGGACTCTTTTGGGATGACTTCATTTGTCTCATTTTTATTTCTCCTTTGCTACCTTCCCCTGTCATTTCTGCTTCAAGAGCTCTTCCTCTGGCTCATCTCCCTTTTCTCCTTCCTGTAGGACTCCCATGTCCCTTCTCCTGCCTTCTGGTCTCATCCTTCTTCCTCCCCCTCTGTCACCTCCCTTGCCTCTGTGCCCCCATCCTTGTCTGGAGCTTCCAGACGCCCACACATCAATGCTGCATGTGGCCAGGCCAGCTTTGCTGAGCCTCCCTCAGATTTAACCGTACCATCACTGACTTCCAAGGGGCAAGGAAGAGGAGAGATGGGTTGTTGTCTTGCTGGGAAAGGAGAAATGCTGGAGCTGGGTGATCCAGGCATCAGATGCTGTTGAACAGGGCCCAATTCTGACCCAGGATAGGAAGTCGCTTCATTGCCATTGGCATTAGCTGTCTCTGCAGGGTTAGCTCCCATGGTCTTGGCTAAGTGCTTGCTAGAGATGGTCCCCAGGCTCTGAGGCTGAGCACAGACCCCTCCTTGGAGGTGGATGGGTGTCCTGTGGACAGGTCTGGAAAGACCGATGTTTGATGAAGAACCTGTTATCTCCGCTTTGGGAGTGTGGGGCAGAATGCCCGCAGCCTGCAGTGCTCCCACTCCAGGCCAAAGCGGTGAGAGAGCTCTGCGGCCACATGTGGGGGGATCCTGGACATGTCCTTGTTAGACAGCAGCTGCAAAGGTCCTGCCTGCCAGCCTGAGCCCCGAACCGCGCCCCC
>KL265646.1:20221-35378 GCA_000699545.1 Podiceps cristatus | reverse complement strand
ATTATTTATGTTATTTTCTGTTATTTTCTCTTATTTTCCTGTTCCTCTGATCTTTTCCATTTCTTGTTGAGAAACACAATTAAAACATTCTTTAACATATCTGATAAGTTCTTAGTAAACTGGTATGGTGCCGTTATATCCAAAAGATTAGGTAAAATAAATGAACTTGTAAAGATACTGTAGAGTTTCTTAATTTTTAATTTTTTGTTACTAAAATGAAGAACAGAGATAGAAAAATGGAGGACTGCAGATTGTAAACCAGACAAATAGGTCACAAGCTAACACTGCAAAATGACAAAAGTTGCAGCAAAGGAGGCCTAGACACTTTTGCTTGTTCTTTATTATATGTAGAGCTGTCTGAAAGGCAACTTGTTTTAGTTGTCACAAGAAATTCCAAAATTTGGAGCACAAATGCTTGCTTTATATTAGAAGAAATACTGAATTTCTGATAGGTTTGCAGGATAAAAATGCAGAAATGTTCTGGTTTCAAACCATTTCAGCTTTTCTCCATTGGTGTCAAATTACTTCATTTTGACTGTGTTGCTTAATTTTGTCAAGATTTTTACGATAACATTAAGTATAACACCTTAAACATTGTTTAGAATACATTATATTTTATTAACACAATAGTAAACACGGAGCTTTAATCCAAAACCTTTTATATTAGTAGAAGACATTACCATGTTACCAAAAAAGAACACGAAAGTCCAAACAAAGAGTTTCAACTTTTTCTGCTGTTCATGAATCCAGCAGAGTGTACCACAGATCTTAGTGTTTCAGATCTAAATGACATGGGTATCCTTTAAATCAGTGTGATAAAGGCTTTAGACATTAATTTACTTATAGAATTAGACATGTATGACTGTTACAAGAACCCCAGGGTTGTAAAGCAAGGCTCTGAGTGTGGAGACCAGAGTCTGAAAGTCATGTGCACAGTCTTCATTTGCTGTCCCCGTGGGCACTGTAATTCAGTTTTTATTTGCGTGCTCCTCTTGCGTATTTTCACCAGGAGTGCTGCCTCATTCGTGGTATGGTAAGCATTCAGTAAACGGGCAACTGCTCCGTGCTTCCCTTTTAAATGCTACTCTCTCCATGATCACAAAGAATATATCTTACTGACCTAGTGACTTCCTAGCTCAGTTCCTCCATTCTCAGCGTAGCTACGTTAGAAGATGTTACCACCCTTACTTAATCCCCACCGTGAGCATTAGTTCTGGGACTTGAGGCATATGTGACTTTTACTCCACTCTCCTTTCCTGTGCGGGGGAAGTAGTATGTGCCCTGGGTACAAGGTCTTACCTGTGTACAAAATACCGCTGCACTGGAGGATGGGCTTAGAAGAGGGATTGATGCAGTTCCAGGTACACGGTGGGCTAGATTAACGTGGAAGGCCTTAATAAGGTCCTAGCCCAGTGAATTTGGACAGTTTCCTGAAAAGGTTGGGAATTACTGATCTTTGTAGCTCATTGATTTAAGAAAGGGCAGGAAATTGCTACACGGCTGCAGCTGTGGGGAGGGCTCAGTAAGGCTCTCTGCTGATGTAAAGTGGAATTAAAATCTTTAAGGTATTACACATCAAAGAGAGCAGCCTGAGGCTTTAGGAAGAAAAAAACAGGCAAAGGTATTTGCAAGCATATATAGCAGTCAGGCGCCTGCCTCGCAAGCAGTGATCTGGCTAAGGTTGCGCCCCTGTTGGCAACTAGCGAAGGACACTCTAGGGCTCAGCTGCTCCCTTTAAAGAGGACACATACACAGATATACACTTGGAGGGAAACATTAAGGTCCAAACTGTGTATGGAAAGGACTCTCCAAATGGTACTTTTCTTAACTGTGATGACTGGCTAATCTCATCAGGATCACTGATCAACTGGAGTGGTGATCGTGATGCTCTGTCGTTTCCCGCATCCCAGCAGAAAATTTGGTCACCTTCAGTGCATCAGGCTGCAGCTGGAGAATGTCCCACTGAATAGTAGAAACAGTGTAATTTGAGAAAAGGGCCATTTGTGAAGCAGGCAAGTGTAGTATATGCCCAAGAGGTTTTCTGTATAAGATCTTAAAAGAAAAAAAAGTGTGGCAGCAGCATGGGCCACAGAATGTCTGAGTCTGCTCCAGGGCATCATATCCCAGTGACATCGGGGTATGTGATGAAGGAACAAATGACAAAGGAAAAAAACCCAAACACTCGAAAAAACAGAGTGTGGTGGGAGAAGAGGAACTCAGGCCACTTCTTCCCTAAGACAATTCCTCTCTTCTTTGTGTTGAGGCTTTTCCATGAAATGGAGGTGGATGTTTATCCTTCACCTATTTCTTATTCTGATATTGTTTCACTGCTGTTGTGTGCTGCAGAAATTATGAGGTTAACTGTTGTTTTTAAAATTAGTTTCCATTTTAAATCTTTCGCTTCTATCAGCTCACAGCCTTTCTGTATGTTTCCTTATGAGCATGCTCTGACTTCTTTAGTACAAGAGACTGCTAAAAACCTTCTGCCCTGGGGACACCCCATCACGATGTAACTGCCTGTATCCATCTGGGGAAGTGATCTTTTCACAGATTCCTTCCTGGATCTCCTTTGGTTGTTTATATGGTTGTCTCCCTTCACAGCTGACTGCCTCAGTCTTCGCGCTGGGAGAAGCAGCAGTGAGGTGTTTCAGAGGGAAGGATGCAAATAGCTCAGCAGCTGAATGTTGTTTTGCAGCCTTTGAGCACTCAAACCATGATAACTAATGGGGTTCAGCAATCTGGCCATTAGCCTTGATGGAGTAGGGAGCTAGCTTGTGTTAGAAGGCTGAGTCTTAGTTCCCGCTTATTAGAGATTCCCTCTATGTGGTTTTTGGTCCCTCTTTGCAGGGGGGTGGTGAAAGGATACCGACATAATGTACATATGAGACAGGTATTACTTGGTTGTTTTCCTGCACTTCAAGAGACAGAGAACCAGAGTTTTTGACATATGGAGCTCAGCTAGCCAAATGTTTGGGTAGTGAGGGTGCAGGTTTAATGCCACAGAGCCTATTTTTGGAGACTGAGTAAAGTTCATTTGACAGTGGGATGCTTGTGGGAGCTCCTTATCCAGGAGGAAGCCAGAAGGGACAACAGTCAGGAAACCCAGCAGGGTGAGGGAAGAAAACAATCTAAGCTGAAGGCAAGTGACAGCGCTTTCCTTTCAGATGTGGGCAGCTGAGGTGAATAGAAGTTGTTTATGCTGGAAATGCTCTTTGAGCTTTTGTCTAGAGTAAGAGAGCCAGGAGGGCTCTTGGAGCCAATAGTTTGCCTTCCCCAGTGAACAATAAAACGATGACCTGAATGCTGTGTGCAGCGGGAACAGCAAGGTCGGCCATATGGGATGGATTATGGAGGTGCAGAGATAGCTTGTACATCTTTTTTCATTTTTCAGACAATGGAACTGTTTCATTTATTACCTATTATTAAAACTTTATAGAACTAAAAATAATGAATGAAAAAGAGAGACCGAACTTTGGATACCTTTTAAAGGACTGACCTTATTAAAATAAAGCTGGCAGTAAGTCCTCTTCTGATACTTGTTTTTACTTCCTTCATAAAGATGGTGTCAGAGGGGAGGGTTTATGGCCTGACAGACAGTTTGAAGTCAATTTTTCTGTGCAGATCTTTGGAAGAGAAAGTGGGTGCCACATGGATAATGTTCATCACACTTGGTGCCAGCAGCCTTCACCAAAGCCTCCCAAAGCTGATGAAATTTGAGAAATGCTGAAAACAATTTTTTTTTTTTTTTTGTCAGCATTTATTGCTGTCCCAAAATGTCTCTTCATTGGCCAGGTGGGGTTTGTTTTCTGTGCTGGGGGCTGGAACACACACAGAATAGCACTCCAGTATTTCTGCTGTCTAGGAGAGCACTACCTTTCTGTGGTGGAGGTCTGTGATGTGACTCTAGATATCTTGGCACCACACTAATGTCATAAACTGCTATGGAAGAGAGGGTTGTTAGAGCTGACAGTGACAGAATGTCTTCATTCCCACCTCCTCACCCCAATATTTTCTTTCAAAAATAGGAATACATCACTGACAGAATAAAAATATGTATTGAAAGGCTGGGGATGATAGAGTAGTAAAATCAGTCATGCAAAGGTGGTGTGCTTTCTTACCAAAGCTGTTTTTGGCATGGCTGCACGTTCTTTTTCTCCAAGACTCCCTACACAGGGTGGTAGGGTGGTAGGTGCCTAGAAGGTTAGCACATGAGGCTGCTGTCTCATGGATGTTGTCTGCTGCATGGAAGGATGTGAATGTTTAGTAAGGATGTGTTCTGCTTAAATACTATTTCAAAGACACCCACAACATTTGTTCTGTACAAAGAAAAAAAAAACAACACATCAATGGGAAAAAGGATGATCTAATACATAGGGAACTAAATTCATCCATAGGAGAAATGTACATTGAGCTCTGTCACCCACATACTTAGGGTGTTTTATAATGCATGTTCAACACGTGCACACCTCTGGAGGAGTAAAGGACTTTCATTTGGTGTAGGAAGAGGAAAGAGGTGGCTTTAAGCCAGCTGTGGAGTTTGGCATCCTTTCTTCAGGTACCTGTGTCTGCAGGGCTGCATTACAGGTCAACATGTGAAGCTGGTGAAGCCACAGAGCTGCTGCTGGCAGTTGCAGTGCGGAAAGGGGAGGGTGACAGGAGCCGTGTCCACAGCAAAGGGGCTGTTCTGTACCTGCTCCCCTGGAAAAGGAAGAGGTGGGTCCCTGGTGGCATCCCTCCTTTCCCTGGCATACAGAGCAGGAACAGAGCAGCTTTGCAACCTGCTCTGGTATACTCAGTGCTGCCATTTACCCTCTGTGGGCTCACAGGCACAGTGGAGTCCAACCCCTGAAAGCAGTATATTATTCCTGATTTACTCTTTTATTTTTTCTTTTTATTATCTCCTGACTATTCTCTTTTTTCCTTTTCATTTAGAACTACAAATTATATGGTACTTGAGAGAACTGTATTGATACACAGGAAAGTGGTAAACAGAGAGACAGAAAATTTGAACTGTGAGTCAAGCTGAGGTGAGAATGATGCAGGCTCCAGGCAGAGGCAGGAGTAATAGCTTTAACCTGCCTTACTGTTTCCCTGAGCCACCTCCTCTTAGGGGCTGGATTTTACTGAAAGGGAGTCATGAGAGCAGAGCTAGAAGTCAGGTGCTGGTGCAGAGTGGGGTTATGTGCATGGGGATCTGATGACTGAGCCAGACTGTGTGAGCACTGGTTTTAGTGAGCTGCCCTCCCTACTTCCCCACACGATCCTTGTGGCAGATGCAGAACAGCTGGATTAGCACAGCTGGAACTTTCAGTCTGCATTTCTGGATGTATTACTTGGTTTTAATCATCAAGGCAGATCCTTTCAACAGCAGGTCTTGTTGCTTTGCAACTTGCTCAAGGCATTTTATGCCCCCTGGATATATGGTAGCAGAAAGTCCTCTCTCAGTGATTGGGCTGGGGATTGTTTCATGCGGCTGCAAAAAGGTACCATTCCCATCCCAGCTGCATGTGTCAAGAAGCAGATGGAGTTTGAACATGTCTGGCTTTCTCACAGAGAGAGCGGAGGAAATCCTGGGGGTGGTACCAGTAGTTAAAGAGCTGCTTTTGCACACAGAGCCCAGCTTAGCAGATGGATTCACATTCTGCAGTGCCTTGTTGTCTCTGAGCTCCATGAGCTGGCAGAGGCCACTGTATTAACCAAATAGTTTTGTTGTAATGTGCTCAGTGCTAGTGTGAGACTGCTATGTAGAGATGTCTTCTGTTTCTACTTCTAACAGCTTAGCAGCTAATAAACACCATGCAACAACCTCTCTTCTAAACCTCCTCTTAAAATACAGAGTTTGGTTTGCCAACTCTGATGTATTTAAAGCATCTGAGCTTCCGGGGAGACTTTGGAAAGTTAACTGAGCAAGTGGAGGCACGTGCAGAAAGACATTTTCAGAAGCAAAAGGCAGCTCCAGTATCAGCTCAACATCTGATGAGAGGCTCCAGGGATGTTAAAGCCTTTTGCATTGAAAGGAGATATGTTCTCGCATTTGACAAAGCACCTCTAGTCGTGTTCAGTCAGTGCAAGTGCTCTAACCTACTGCTGGAAAAGAGGCAGGAGAAAGTGAGGAATGGGGAGCAGAGCAAGGTGCAGCTTCCACAGAGGAGCGGCTTTCCTGGGAAGAAACTCCAAGAGATTGTCTGGTAAAGAACATGGAGGTCTTTTACTGATAATGCACCTTGCTGAGCCTGCGGAGCTAGAGACTGTCAGCAGAGGTATCATTCTGTGGTGAAAATTAAAACAAACCTGAGACCCTAGCCCTTCAAGAAGAAAAGTTCTCACTTGATTTTTGTCTTTTTCTCTTTGCTACTGTCTTTGCAGTGAGTTAGGGACCCAAAACAGAGGTGCCACTGATCTTTTATAAAAAGCCTCTTATGCATTTCTAGTTGAAGTCTGAAACCAAGGAAGTTCCCTTTTTGACAGCTTCCCATAGCACTTCAGAACAGTGTCCAGAACTGGGAGGTGGCAGGGAAAGGAAAGGAAACTCACAAAATCTCTCTGATTCTCTAGGCTGAATCCTAGGCCTCCCTCACTTGCATGACAGCTTGCATCCACAAAGTGTGGGAAGCCCACTGTAGGACAAAACACGCCTTGAGGGGCTGGCGGTCATGTGTCCCCTGCACAGCAGGCAGAAAGCTTGAGATCCCTGATAAAAAAGAAAAGGCACTGGGAGACTGTTACGAGCTTCTGAAATCCTGAGCTGGGGAAATTTAATTTTACTCCTGTGGCTAGCACCTGTGGAAGGCTCACTTGAGGAATTCACAGATGCCAAGGTGACCTTTCGGTGGTTGCTGGCAGCCTGTCAAGCGAGGTCAGAGCCTTCTTGCCCCAGTGCTGATACCCTTGCCAGCTGACTGACATTCTTCTCTCCTGTTTTATTTTCATTGCACAGGACGGGGCTGGAGGCCATTATGGAGACCTACGCCTTCTGGAGGCCCCCTGTGCGCACTCTCACCTTTGAAGACTTCACTACCATGCAGAAGCAGCAAGGTGAGCGTACAAAGAGCATGTAAAGGGCTGTAGAAAGAGCAGGAAAAGAGGGTGTGAGAGCAGCAACGTGCTCTGCTGTGTGTCCAGCGGCCAGGGGCGTTTCATGCACCTTGCTGAGCTCTTGACAGCTGTGAAAGGACACCAAGCAGAGAAAATGGATGGGAACGCTGGACAGGCTGTGCTTTGAGGTGTAATGCAGCCGCTTCACCTCCCTGGTGTCCCCAGTGCACCTAAGAGCTAGAAGGAGGAGGAAGTGCAGGGTTGGGAGAACCAGCCCAAGTACACAGCATGAGTTAAGTGCAAAGAGAGCACAGAGAGACTGAAGAAATGCTGCAGTATGTCATACATGTTGTCTCTATTTACAGATAGCGTTTGCTATTTGTGTGGCAACACAGGGGGAAGGGCTGTATGTCCTCTGGAAGCTTTAGGAGACCAGAAAAGTGTCTCCCTCCCAGGATCACACTGCCTCACTTTCAAAACCTGCTGGCCTTGCTGGAGAGACATTCTGTTAGTACAAGACTGGGAGGAATTATTGGGTAGGCTAAGTGTTTTCTGCTTGTTCATGCTGTGTTTTTTTTCATAGCTTCTGCCCTTTACATCTCTCATTTGTTAAGTAGAGCTTTCATCTCTGGTTTCAGGCTGCATTACTTCCCCCCCGATAGGACTTCCCTGTTCACTTAATTGCAGCTATTTCTGGTTAAAAACACAGTGCTCACTGGGAACAGAAGTATCAGGGTAACCTAGAATATTTTTTATTCCAATATAAATGCAAAAAAACCCCAAAAACCTTTAATCCAAAACTCTGTTCAAATGTGACACAAACAATCAAACACAAATACATGCTCTGTGTAGTAGATTCTCCAGCCTCTCACACTTGAGCTTGACATCACCCCAAAACTTCCCACTGGGCCTTGAATCCATCTGGGGATGGCATGCTCTCCTCCAGAGGGAGGGTAGCAGCAGTGGCTGTCGGGGCTGCCCATCACCGGGGCAGGATGAGAAGATGATCCAGTGCAGGAATCTCTTCTGGCTGTCTGTCCTCCACCTCGGTTCCCCATGCAACACCCTGGAAACCAGGTCACCTGCTAAATCATTTTTCTGATGGCCTAGGACCAGGACAGAGCACACTCCTATCAGCTGTGTTAGACTCTGCATGCGTGATCTTTACACAACCACCCAACCCTTCTTAACCACTGCAGCCCAGGGTGGGAGAGGTTTTGCACAAGCTCAAGGGCTTGCATTGAGGAGCACTTGTGGTGGGGCGTGCGATCAGAGATGGGTTAAAGCAGGGATTCACAAATGTTTTCATCACCCACCTAAATAGAAACATAACAGCCTCTCCTCCTGGTCACAGTCGCTGAAGCAGCCTACCTCTGTCTCACCCCCTATTCGGGTTCCCACGCCTCTCCTCCCATTGCTTATCAGATAACATCCTAGTGTCAAGTCCAGCTATTGCTTACGTGGTAAGGTAATATTAGGAAAGGAAAATATTTAACGTATTTTTAGCTTGTTTTAATATAGTTTGGCAGCTGAAAAACCAGGAAGCAAGCCAGTATCCTGTGACCAGCTAACTGTGCAGACCACCACCACCGCACCACAGACCACTACGTTCAGGGCAGCCCTTAACTAAAGTTGTGTCCATAGGTCGGTCTTAAAACTTAGTAACTTGCTACAAAACAGTGCTCTTGAGCTCTGCATTTAGCCATACAAAATAATCTCAAGACAATGAATCAGAAATATTCCCTCCATCATAGTGCTCACGTTTCCAGTGATTGCTGTAACAAGCTGACCCTTGATCTCAGCAATAGGTACAAAGCCAAGGTACAAACACATTCTACTTTAATTTCTGGCTGCTGGGACAGCCCCTGAGGACCAGCACAAATATGCTGGTCTGGAGGCCTTGCAATCGCTGGTAGAAAGAGAAAGAAATGCTGAGGTGGCTTTAAGCCATAAGTGATTCTTCCTTCCAAACCTAAGACGACCAAGACGTATACTGTCCATACCTTTTCACTTCCTTGATTTCAAGCACATAAACTATGTGACAGGCGAGTAAATCACCAGTATTTAACAGCTGACTGCAGGATAAGATCCTCTGAGACTTGGCAGGTCTTTTCATGTAAGACACTTGCTTGGGACTCTACTCCTCTCTCCCACCTGAAGCTTCAGTGCTCTGAGCTGCATGCTGCTTTCTCATACCCTTGCATATTTATGAAGTAGAAGTGTTCAGGGTATTATTTTAATAAACAGACACTTTAATTCTAGATCAGGCTCTTGTCTCCAAAGCTGGGTGAATATGTGGCATTTCTGAATAAGCACTTGAGGAATTGCAAGCCTCCATTTTATCCCTTGAATTGTCAGCTGGGAAACTGGAAAGTGCAGAGGGACAAGGTAAGATCAGCAAAAGTGGCCACATGCTTAGGAAGAAACATCTTCAATGAGGAGTGAGTTATGGTGGTTCAGCCTGGTGAGGAGGGAGGGAGCACATAGTAGTAGTGAAATAAGACGCTGTCTGTGGTGGATAGGAAAAAAGCAATAGGCTCCAGTTATATGAAGTCTAGCAAAGTGTTGGAACTGATCCCCTGTAGGAACTGTGGAATTCAGCCTTGATTTTCTGCAGATGAGTCCCCCTTACTGTGGTAGGAAAAATCATGCTTTCTGGGGCAGAAGCTTGGGACTTCAGTAGTATAAATATGGTGCCTTTGCTAATTTACAGCTAGGTTTTTCTGGGCTATGGATTGTTACGGATTCTCATATTTTCTTTTGCCACTTGGTAATTTTATCATGAAATAAAAAAGTTATCTACCTTTTCCAAAACAGTTTTGTCAAACAAATCCAACTGAATTATTTGGTTAGGTTAGAGATTTGATTGATAGAAACAACTGTACAGGTATAAAAAATTTTTGGAGTGCATTTAACTTATTGCCACATGTGCCAGCTTGGAAAAGTTATCGTGAGTGTGTATTAAGGAATGAGTAGCTGACTGATCTCAAAGCTGATTTGATAAATGTGAAAACACCATCCAGTGAGGACAGTCCCAGTGTTGCTCTGCAGAGACTGGTTCCAGTACTAACTTGTTCAGAACTAAGTGAAACAGTTCAGTTGCTAAAAGGTAGAAACCTCATAAGACTGCAAAGTGGCCAGTAATGATGGGGACACAGGTATGAAGAGCAATAGAGATTGCTTGGTAACCTGCATGCATCCAAACAAAGCATGGCTTTTAGTTCAGCCAGATGCAATATCATGTGTCTAAGAACAAAACTTAGGATGTACATACCCACCAAATGTGCTGGGAAGTGTTGGCACTGACAAGAATTGGGAAGTCTCAGTGAATGAGCCACTGCGCAGGCAAGGGACAGTGTATGTAATACTGTGATAAAAAGGGATGTCCAATGTTTGGTGTGGAAAAAAAGAGTAGTTGTAAGCAGTAGGGAGACAATTTCCTAGCTGCAAACTGACATGACAGTATGGTCTTCTATGGTATGTATTTTTAAAGGGTGGAAAGAGATTGAAGAAGATTCAGAAATTTTAAAAAAAAAAAAAGAATGATTTGTTGGATGAAGAAGATGTCTGAGAATGAAAACTCAGTTTGCATAGTTAATAAAAAAGGTCAAGTACTGAATCTTTACAGCCTATACTATCTTGCAGAGAGAAGAATACGTGGTAGCTTTGTGTTACTCATCCTCAATAGACTCTTGTGCCTGCAGTTTCCATGTTTTTATACACAACTGTGTGAAACATGCTTCATTCAAGTGGCTCTGATTTTTCTAATCTAGCTGAATGTTCATCCCTTTTTGTAGGATGTTATGAGAGAAGGGGAACAGAAGTTCTGTCTCATCCACCTTCTTAATACAATTAATTGTTTTACGGGCTTTTCTGTCCCTCTTCTGTGTTTCTCACAGTGAATAGCACCAGTCCATTTCTCTTAAAGTGGGAAGTTTTCCAGGACCTTAATCGTTTCTATAAAAACAAGTTTGCACAGAGTATTCCAGATGCATCCACATGATACAATTATCTAAAGGTATTATAATTTTTTCCACATTATCCTTTCTCCCATTCAACATGCATCCTAGTGGCTCATTTGTTTGGCCCAAGCTGTATGTTGAGCAAGGGCCACGGTGACACATCGAATTGATACTCAGCGTGCTGGATGCAGCTGTTTCATATGGGGATTAAATAACTTTCTAATCTACACAATGATAGGTTTCAGCTGCCACACAAACTGGAAAGCCTTATATCATGGCCAGTCACACATATGCCTGGTGCGGCTGACACTAGCAGTCTACAAACTTTATTTGCATGTGTTACTGTTGAAGTGAAGTGCATCAGTAAGTCTCTGCTGGTCTGTGGCCTTAGCAATCCCCATATTGTCCTACCAAGGAGAATAACTTGCCATTTCTGTCAGTGAAACCCTTTGACGCGAGTTCAAAACCTCTCCTTTGGAGCACACAATCCAGAAGTCATCATGGCTTTACAAGGAAAGCACCATGTTTGACACGATCACAGCAATCTGCAGCCAGTTTTTTTTTTTTTGGGGGGAGCGGAAAGTCCCCTTGAACAAAACCTTTGCAAGAAATACTCAAAAACCAGCAGTCCAGGGGAGGCTGACCTTCTGGAGGATGATGTCACCTACTCTGCAGTCTACTTATTACTAGGGAAAAAGGGGGCCTGGGATTATTGAATACACATGGCAATGAGATGTGGGGAAAGCCAAGAATCTATTAAAGTCTTTAATTGGAATATATTTTCAAAATTTAGATTGAATCTGATCCAGATTCTCATTATTAAAAAATATGTGGCTCAGTTTCTTGATTTTAACAGGGAACATTAAAAGAAAAAAAAAAAATAAAAAGAAGAGAGGGGGCGAAAATAAGAGTTCCAATCCAAACTCTGGACCGTGTCACTTTCCGAGAGTAAAAAGAGCCACTGCTGGCTCCTATGCAATATATAGTTTCCTGCAGGATATTGAGATGAGCAGATCACTGTCAGTTACTGTAAGTTTTCCCAGAACATAGATGCTAGAAAGGCACTGTGACACTGCTACAATATTGATTAGTATTTGATCCTTCTTATAAAAGCTGATGACTTATGCAAGAAGTAAAATTGAAGGTACCATGGCAGCTGGTAAAAAGAATTGCCTCCTAAGCAGGATTTCGGGACCAGTATGAGAGTCACATGATGTGGTATATCAGTAGGTTTGCAGCACATAAAATTTTACTTCACCGTTAAATTACTATTTCGACACATGCATGCCAAATATGCAAGAGTCAAACATTTTCGCTCCAACTGGTCAGTTCTCAAGGCAGCTTTCCTTTCAATGGGCTTTCTTCAGTTTAATAAATACCTTTGTTGAGGACTCTACCAATTGCTTTCAATAGATTCAACCTGTTCTCCATCAACTTGAGCATCTCCATTGATCTTGCACTGGAGACCTGAGGCAGAGAGGCTGCCTGTAAAATCTTTGTTAATGCCTGTTGAGATTAACATCATAACCTTGAAGTTTTTCTAAAAAGGTATCAGAGGCAGAGAGGGACATGCTCCTTGCTGGTAAGACAGCTATTGCTAGCTCTGGTATCAGCAGATCTCTCTGGTGGCAGCAGGTATGCGCCTATCTCTAGAGCAGCATGTGTGTGCAAACTGGTGATTGAGTACCTCCTACTACCATCTTCCCCTGAAAGGGAACATCGTAATGCTGCAGTCCCGTATCGACAAGGATATACATAAAAGGCCCCCTCTCTTTGTGTGGAACAGGTTCAGTCTGCTCATTTACTGCTGGAAAGGAACAATGTTTTCTTGTAGTAGCTGTGAGTCCAGACAGATCCTAAGGCTGCATGATGGCAGCAGATGGGAGGCAGATACTCTGAGCTGAAGTGTTGCAGCTTTTCCAGCTTCCCTGCCTGTAAACATCACCCTTTTCAGACAGGCATCAGCTCTGTCTTGCCAAAGTTTGTCTGTACTGCTTGTTACTCGTTTCTTATTTGGTACAATACTCTTTTCCCTGTGGAGTGTGGTGCTCAGAGAGCTGCCCTGATCGCACCCATCTGAAAACAGTATCATGAATGCACAAATGTGTACTGGTCTCGAGTGGAGGGAAGACTGAGCACTCCAGAACTTCATCTGAAGGAATCAGAGGCACCTTGAGGGTGAAAGAAGCAAATATTTGTTCAGATCCTTTCAGCTTTATCTGAGATCCTAGATCCCCCAAATAGCGTCTCCCAGAAGAGTGGAGCTGCTGATGTCAAGGGAGGCTAAACAACCTACAAATACACCTGCTTGGCGACTTACCTCCTCACGGCAGCCATAATTTCATTAGACCTTGAAAATATTCTATCTTTGAGGATAACTGAGGCAAATTTTATCTCTAACTTTCTGACTACTCAGTTTGTATTGCAAAAATCTATAAGAGCTAAAGGGAAGTAAAGTGTTATTCTGAGTTATTCTAGATTTACCATTAATTCCAGTGAGTCTTGTAATTTGAGGCAAACATATAAGAAGATCCTTCTCTATAATTTACTAACCTTTAAATAAAATTTCCTTTAATTCCTCACTTTTGTGCCATACACTACTTACTTTCTCCCTTTAATCTATTGTGTAACCATTTTTTTTTTTTTTTGTTCTCCGTGAGAGGTATCTCAAAGAACTACAAAGCACTCTATGTTTCCCCTGCCAACCCAGCAACTTGGCATGTAGGAGATTTCAAGTCTCATTTGGGCCTTTTAAAGATTTTACCAGCGGGTTCATAATTTGATAATTGGCCAAGGGCTTTAGAGGGAAAACAGGCAGCCAGGCTTCATGAAGACAGAAATGGCTCTCATTCCCATGAAAGAGGGAAGTTTTCATTCCGAGTAACAGGGAAAGAACGAAGAGAGAGTCCAGCACGTCACTCACTGACCAGGTGGCCCTGCCTTTGCTTGGTGAGAGGACAAGGAACAGATGTCAAAGCTGTTTAATTTTCCAAGGTGGTGAAGAGGAAACTCAGAGGGGTAGTGATGGTGCAAGAAGGATATGATGAAGAAGTTTTCAGTCCTTCTGAAGGTTTTAGGTTTGAGTTTTGGAAAGCTAGGAATGGGTAGAGAGACTTCAGGCTGTCAAGTCATATTTGCAAGGCAAAGGTTGTCATGATATGTTGGAGCAGGAGTGATACTCGATTTTGTGGCATCTAGATGCCTGGAGATGCAAGCAGGTGTTCAGCATGACTGGGGTCAGGAATGAATCCAGGTTTTTGCTATGCCTGGCTCTTAAAGGACATGAGATCAGATGATTACAGTGGCACCCTCTGGCCTCATAATCTATCAGTCAGATCACCTGGCAATCTGCACAAACCCTCCCTCATTACCATCTCAGATTTCCACCTTTGTGCAAGTACTTCATCTTTGTTCTGTGACCAAAGATGCAGTAACTTGGAAGGGAGGGAGTAAGTTTCATAAGCCATACTTAGGGTGCATGCATGTACAAGTGCCCAGAACGGGAATGGGATTTTACTTTTTCGTTCAAATTTGTTTTCCTGTGTGCATGCCATCACATTTGTTTACTGTTCTGTCCAAGGGTAGAACATTGCAAAAACTAGGAAGAGTTGGTCTTTCCCATGCTTTAGATCGTCTCTTTACATATGTGTACATGTCTGTGGAGTCTTCATAAAAATCAGACCTTTCAGGAGTGACTTAGAGTACGTCTGCATGGACAGCCACCTCTGACTGTGCTTCACGCTGGCCAGACACATGCCAGCTCCCAGCCAGCTCCATTTGGAAAGCTGGAGAGCTGCGTTAGCATGGCTCTGAGCCCAACTGAATATAAACTGCCTCTCAGGAGGGCTTATTCTCTCAAGTTAATTGCCAGGAGGAGAGCTGTGAGCCAGATGAATGACTAGTGGCCGCAGACCCTCTTTCCCACACCATCAGGTGCTTGGACACATGCCTGTCACACAGTGGAGATGCTGATGTGTTGGGCATGTGTCAGAAGACAGACCGTGGCTCCTCCAGGAGAGCGATTGGTGAGGTTGTGCACCTATCACTCCCAAGCATCTGGCCTTTGGGCTAGGTCCTGCTCACATCTGAAGGTGGGAGAAGATGACTGGGCTGAGGCTGTGGGCCAGACACTGTCCCATTGGGCTGAGTACAGCCTTTGG
>KL265646.1:0-20190 GCA_000699545.1 Podiceps cristatus | reverse complement strand
TTGGGGCAATAGGCTGATATGAGCTGCTGACCCTGCAGCTCATATCTGTGGCCATGATACGCTAAACTAGCTTGTAGGTGGAAGCGGGCCAAGGTGTTTAAGAAGCATTTACACTCAAAGGATAGCAACTTTGTGCTGACTGACACGTCAAAATGTAAAATCTTAAGAAAAATCACCTTGCAGTTCCCATCCTTGTTAGAAAGTCAAGGCACAAGCTCTGAGGACCCTCAGCCACATCTGTTCTTAATCAGAAAGCGAATACCAGGTTCTCACTGTCTGAGCTCAACCATGCCAAGAGCTGCAGGCTGACAACGTGGTCAGATAATGGCAGCAATGAAGTTGCCCAGACTACTCTAAAGCTCTTGCCTGTCTGATGAAACTCTGCACAGGGCATGGCCCTCATGTTCAGGTATTTTGTGCAGCTCCAGCTTGCGCTTGCTCTCCTCCTCTGCACTAAGCAAGGACTTCAAGGACTGAGAGGTTTGTATGGAGGCACTGCAGGTGATGGTAGCAACCAATGCCTGGAAACATTAGCAAGGAAAATAGGCTGCAGTGGAGTCCAAAGTGTGATTTATGCGAACCTTTCAGATAAAGGAGGTTGGGAGAAGTTGTGGGTCAACTGACTAGTGTGGCGTCATTTGTAAGAGAGATCCCAGAAAATTTTCCATGCACAATTGCTTCAGACACCCTTGGCACTGATGCTCTCCCCCCCTTATCTCCCTGTTGCCAAAAAGCTCCCTTGGCTAATGCTGGCTACTGGCAGATGTGTTTTCCATCTACACTGCAGCGTTAGAAGTTCTCTACGTGATCTGCCCTGCGTGGAAGAGGTCCCTGTTGCCTTTTAGACTCCCTGGCATGCTGAATGCTTCAAGAATAATCCAGCCCCTTGGTTTAAGGGACATCATACCATAAACTGGGTGTGTTTGGGCTTGTAGTTTACCCTGAAATTGACCTTAACACAAGCTCAGTCTAAGTAAAAGCAAAAGCAAGGGTCTATTTGGAATGTATAGCGAGACAGCACCATTACCAAGGCTTAGAAGGACAGAGTGACAGGAAAGAAAGAGCAGTCATAAGCTACTTGAGATGAAATTTTAATGGCAGTTCTTATTTGTAACCAGATGAGAAGCTGTAGTTTCTTCCCTAATCCCTGTGGGCAGGTATTTGACGCTGGCACACAGCCAGCATTTCTATATGGTGTCACAAGAGGGAATGCTGGTGTGGGGAAGAAGGTTTGCCTTTAACTCCCAGCCTCTCTGCAGGGTTTCCCTGCCTTCTACCATGATTTCATTCTTCTTTTTCCCACCTCCCCTCCTTACCAATGTTTTCTTACATCTTGGTCCAATTTGCATGTTTTGACCTTTCTTGCACTGGATCATTCTCCACTTCACCTCTTTGGAAATGCTCCTGTCCCTTTGATAAAGTCAACATAGTTGTCATTTGTACGCCCAGACAGAGAGCAGGCTCCTTTCAGGATGGCACCAGTGCTGCTTAGCTAAGCCCTGGACATCAAGGCAGGACACTGTGGGGACAGACACTTCCATCTGCCATGCGGGGCAGGGTTCAGATACAAAGGAGGGAGTTTTCAAGTTATGAACCTTGTATTTTATACAAATGTGACTTTCTAACCACACATATGTGGGACTGATGTATGCAGGGCCAGAAATGATCTTCTGGAGACAGGACACAATAGTAATTAATCGCTGGAATCATCGTAAGTGTGGAGATGAGAGATACTGTGACATTACTGATAAATGCTGTTGGTGTTGGCAAATATTTCCAGGGGCAATGGTGGGTAGAGAAAAGGAAGAAGAGAATTAGTGAGGGATTCGTTTTGTTCTTGCTTAAATGTGGTTTCACTTGACTTAAGCCAGACCTAAACATAGCCTTGTGTATCAGTTTAACTAAATTGGTTTGTATCCATGCCTTCCATTAAAACGACATACACATCTGTGTATCTGAGACTGTAGTATGGTGTGGATATACTCGCTGGGCTTGCAGCCATCTCTAGGGGTATTTGGCTGACTTTGTAACAGCTGCAGTCCAAGTTATAATTTCACAAAAGTCCAGGTTGTGTTTGGCCCATACTTAGCACTGCCAGCAAAGATGGATAAGAAATATCGTTCACGGCAGAGTAGAACTGTTTACTTTCTGAAGAGGGTGAGCTGAGATGGGCCTTGCTTTGTCTTGTTCCCCCTTCCACCTAAAGGTGTAAAGATTATTCTGCAACTAATCAAGAATTTCAGGCTTCTGCATTATGCTCTCTTGCACCAGAAGTGTGGTGTGTCCTGTGCTTGTGGTTGGCATCGGCAGCAAAGAGTTCTTGAAAGACACTTGTCAGGTCTCTCATTTGCTGCCATTGATAGATCTCTCACACTCTCTCACAATTTTAAAGTTATGGAGAAAAAGTAAAAGATCTTTTTTACTTCGTTTCCTAACTAATGCGTTGTCATGTCAAGGTTTCTCTGTCAGCCTGCACAGAGGGATAATTCACAGCAGAATCGCTTTAGTCCCTCTTTGGGGTAACCTGAAATGTGCAATTCAGTGTTTCAGTTTTGGAACCATTAAGAATACCTTTTAATTGCTAATCAGAGGTCTCTGCTTACTCTTTGCGGAGACAAAGCCTCCATTATGGGAAGGACTTGTTCATAACTCCTTAGCAGATGTTTAAAGCTTAGTGCTCGAGGTAACTGGTGTGTGTGCTCTTCTCCTGCATAGTTTTTAAAGGTTAACTGTGGGGTAAAGGAAGACTGAAATAAAGACATTGCAGTTAATCATTTATTCTATATATTTTATTTCAAACAGATCGTTAAATGCTCATACATATATACATATGTATTTTTACTTATTCTCCAGACACTGTCAGCAAGTAAGTCACGGTCTGAAGTTTGTTCATGAAATATGTGGTGTAAAGAATCAAGTGTGGGATTACTGTGGGTTAAATACATCTCACTTTGGGCTGTATTTTTTTTGCAATTATGTGACTCCCGTCTTTTGGGCTTTGATAGCTAAGTGATGATAGATGAACTCAGCTGTCTGTCTGCCCTCTTTGTCGGAGGTTATCCTATTTAGCACAGGGCTAACAGGAAAATGTGTGTCTGTTGTGTACCTGAGTTCAATCTTGCCTTTATCAGCAGTTTCAACTAAAATAGACTTCGCAATGAAACTACTTGTGTAGAAGCAGACATTCTCTTCTGCTGATCCTGGTGCAGTATGGACAACTTGTAACAGAGGGACAGGGAGAAAGACTGCAGTAGCGACCTTCTTAACTTACCACAACAAAACTAGCCAGAGATTGTCTGTCAGAGACTTTAAATGAACCAGGGAAGTGTACCTTTTAATAAAATACTAAATTAGAAATACACAAAAAGTTTTTGAACTATGGAGCTAAAATATACTAGCAAGTTTGAGCATTTCAGTGTTGTCAAGAAGGGAATATAGAGTCCATGAAGCATTTGAAACTTCAAATTCTTTCATTAATTTTAATGGAGATTTGACACAATGCTTCCCTTTTATGCTTCTGATCGAATGACAAAAGGAGTCATTGGCTTAGCATTTATCCCCATGACTAGTAATGGGAATGACTACTTTGACTTAGCAACACAGAAATGTGCATTTTCTTGATGCTGCCTGGGTTAAAGGCTGTGCTTACCCATGGCAGTTTTTCTTCTTTTTTTGGCTCTTGTTTAAAAAAAAAAAATTAAATTAAAAAGTCCCAAATATTAATAATGTCTCAGAGTTACATTTTCACTCTAATGCCCCATTCTGTTTCTTCCTAGATGTGTTAGAGAGTCAGATACAATCTCACTTACATTCTCACCATCATATACTGATGCAGAACCTGTGTTTCTAGTACATCTCTTAACCGTTAGCATGACTTATTCTCTTTTCATCAAGCAGCACTGCATTCAGTTCCTCCTCCAGCAGATATAGACTGGTCTCAAAATCCTGCTGCTTTTTTTTTTTTTTTTTTTTTTTTTTTTTTTTTTTTTTTTTTCCCCCACAGGGCGACACGAGAGAAAGCTGTTCCTTACTTTTGATTCTCAATGTGCAATCTCTGCCTTGGTTAAATTTCAGCTGCCCACTCTAATGCCCTCATATCCAGTCCCTTTGCCTCTCACTTATCATCTTCTAGCCTGTCCAAAATGCTGTCTCACCAATTGTCTTCCTAGTGTCTCTGGTTCTACTTATCCCCTGGTCAAATCTCTTCACCAGCACCTCATTGCTCCTTTTACGATAGTCTTCAGTGTAAGTTACACAAATGCAGAAATGGGATCTGTGCAAAGAGAATAATTCTAATGAAAAAAAAATGTGTTTCACATCAGAATATTGCATTCCCTTAAGCACAGAACTGATTTTCCTGGTTGACCAAGGAAGCTTACTCTAACTCAGAATCTTGCCTATAAATAATCTCTTTCGAGCTCAAAACTGTGCCATCAGCTTCTTCATATCACTTACTTTCAGTTTGTTACTATTCTTGGAAGTATTAAGCTGTTCTTGATAGTATTATGCAGTATTGTCAGAACACGTGAACATCCCTGCTGTGCAAAATAATAAATTCTATCATTCATAGTATAAATATTGTATAATACATTGATACCACAGACATGCACATATATCAATATTTTGTTAACACCAGTGACACAACATATGGAATCCCTTTTAAAGTTAAAGCACATGATTGAAAATCCTGACACATCCCCTTTCTCCACTCTGTGGAACAGGCTACAGCTTGTAACTGTGTCCCTTCCTTTTAGTGTTACTTCTGACTTAAACCAGTACGCTTGCACCATGAGCCATATGAAAAAACCCTGTTGAACAGTGCAGAAGTCCAACATGCTTTCAGCTACTTCCTGCTGCAAGCCTCCCGAGCGGACGATAAACATGTTTGCAGCGGGGCCATACAGTCCAATGACTGGTCGTCTTCCTGCAGGCCAAGAGATAGGAGACAAGATTTTATTTATTTATTTTAAAAAAGGAATAGAAATGGCAGACTGATGGAGCGGTGCCTCCTTGCAGCTTTTCCCACTGCCTTGGATTGCTCTGAAACGGGCTTGCTTCCTTCTCCTATGTTAAAATGGATGAAAACCTCTCTTGAAAAGCAAAGTCATAACAAAGAAGCAGCAGGAAAGATGAAGGGATGCTATTAATAAAGCAAAGTTTCTTGTCAAGAAAGGCTGAGATTTTCAATGGCCATTTTACCACCCTTGTTTCTTTATTAAACTAAGTTATTTTTTAATGAGACTGCCTCATTTTGCAAATGTGATCCCAGGCTCTGAGCATCCTACCATGTGCTTTGTTTTGCAGGAGGCAGCACAGGCACCTCCCCGACCACCTCCAGCACAGGGACCCCATCGCCCTCCGCTTCCTCTCACCTTCTCTCTCCATCCTGCTCCCCTCCAGCCTTTCATCTGGCCCCCAACACTTTCAACGTTGGCTGCCGGGAGAGTCAACTTTGCAACCTCAACCTGTCTGATTATCCCCCATGTGCCAGAAGCAACATGGCCGCCTTGCAGAGCTACCCAGGGCTGAGCGACGGTGGCTACAACCGGCTGCAGAGTGGCACCGCTTCCGCCTCACAGCCCTCCGAAACCTTCATCCAGCCTTTCATCTGGCCCCCAACACTTTCAACGTTGGCTGCCGGGAGAGTCAACTTTGCAACCTCAACCTGTCTGATTATCCCCCATGTGCCAGAAGCAACATGGCCGCCTTGCAGAGCTACCCAGGGCTGAGCGACGGTGGCTACAACCGGCTGCAGAGTGGCACCGCTTCCGCCTCACAGCCCTCCGAAACCTTCATGCCTCAGAGGACTCCATCTTCTCCTTCCTCCCTGCCCAGCAACAGCAAGATGGAGGCGTACAGCGGCCAGCTGGGTTCCTTCCCCAGCTCCCAGTTTCAGTACGTCATGCAAGCAGGCAACCCTGCCTCCACCTCCTCCTCTTCACACATGTTCGGTGGCGGCCACATGCAGCAGAGCTCCTACAATGCCTTCTCCCTGCACAATCCCTACAACCTCTATGGATACAATTTCCCTGCTTCCCCCAGGCTGGCGGCGAGCCCGGAGAAACTCACCACCTCCCAAAGCACTTTACTCTGCTCTTCCCCATCCAGCGGGGCCTTCGGAGAGAGGCAATACCTTTCCACGGGGATGGATCATGGGATGCACATGATCAGCCCTCCCTCTGGCAACCAGCAGACGGCCAACGCCTGTGACAACAGACAGTACGGTGCGGTTCAGGGCTCCTCCTCACAGATGTCTGTGCACATGGTCTAACAAGCTGTGCCTCTCCTTGGCATCGAAGGCAGTCGGACCTTCATCATTTCCATGGGTAAACCCATCCCAGTACATTTTTGCCTTCAAACTTATAGTGGAACTAGTATTGTAATGATAAATAAGAACACAAGCCATCTAGGTATGCGCCACCAAACCTCGTGGAAAGCCTCGACTGATAGCCATCGCAGCTTGTTGTAGCCCAGGTCCTCCAGACCTGGCATGGAGTGTCTGCTTTCTGGACATTGCAGAGAGAAGGGCATGACTTTAATGAGAAGCTGGAGAAGCAGACAAATATACCATTTATGCATTAACTCTGAGCTTGTGTGAGCTCTCGGCATGGAGGGAGATGTGACCCTGTGCTGTCTCCTCCGGGTGTTGAAGACAGGCAGCCTCTCTCTTGTCCTCTGAAGCCGCACTGCCCATAGTGTTAAAGACCTCCCCCTTCCCAGACCATCCCTTTCTGCTGGAGCAGCTCAGCACGTTTCTGGAGACAACAGTGGCCCGTGGCTCTTTTTCCCACTGTAGCACAGGAACGGCGCTGCTGGGCTAGAGCTCCTCCACGCAAAGAGGTTTCTGCATTTCACCATGGCTCTGCCTGACCGGCGGTTTCTTTGTGAGGATCGAGCTTACCAGCAGCCAGCCTGCAGATGGAGATGGGAGAGAGAGAAGAGAGAGAAAAGTTTTAACCCACAAGTGAGCCTCAGACATAAGCAGGGACTGATCTTCAGGAAGATGTACGGGGGAGAGGGGGCTCAGCTCCTGTTGATGCGCCCCGAAGTGACGCACGCAAACCGAACGGATGACAGCCTTTGTGGGGAACGTGTGTCCCGTAGCACTCAACCCAATGGGAGGAAACTCTCTGGACTGAGCTCACAGGGAAGAGCAATGAGAAAAGAGAGCCCAGCTCTACAGAAGTGCAGCTGGCCTCCCTCACCTTGCATGCAAGAGTTGCCATAGAAAACCATTAGCATTTCAGTACAGTGAGGTCGAGTATTTGCCAACCTCCCGCCTGCCACATGATCTCTGTTTAACCAAATAGATCATTGCCTTTTGAAATCTTTATTTTCTGTTTTTTTTTTTTTCTTCTCTTTTTCTTTTTTCCTTCAAACCCTTTAAAAATAAGAAAACAATTGTAGCTTGGTGCAAGCTATGCATTTAATTTGTGTGAAAATGCAAATACCAAGTAACAGAATACAGATATTATTGAGATTTGTTGTGAGGTGTTGTAGATAAATGTATTTATATGCCTAGTGGAGGATTCAATATTATGAATATAAAAGAGGGCAATAAAAATGGTATGTAAAATATGTATGAAGAAAAAGGTGTATAAAGATTTGCCCTATGCACGGAACTCTGTTTCTAAGTGCCAAGCACAGAATGCGCTAAATAAATCTTTGCAATTGTTTTTGCTGTGTTTTTCTCTGTATGTGAGGCTTCCTCAGTGGTCTTCTAGAGACAGACATTTTCAAAATACCGGCACACATGTTTGCACAACAGAGGAAATGAAGACATGGTGCTAAATTGTGAAGTCCAGGCAATATTACAATAAAAATAAAAATTCTGACTTCTCAAGGAATTTTAAAAATTGAATGCTTGGGGTCTGTAAGGTGCCTGCCTTCACATGAAGTGTGTCTTATGGACAGCTAGAGTTGTTATTTTGATTGTTAAAGTCTAATAAAATAGGCTCTTCAGAATAATTTTTCAAGTCAATATAGAAAATAATACTTACAAATGACAGTATGATTTGTTTCTCACTTTTAGATGTAATTTTGGAGTATGTGTCAGTTTTTCATTTGCACTTCATTTCTACTATGAAATTGAGACATTAACACTGAAAGCAGTGGAGAAGCTGAAGCCCTCCCAAACCTCGCTGGAAGTTATGGATGCAGAGTTTAGAGCTTTCCTGTGTCAATAAACTTTTTTTTTTTTTTTTTTTTTCCTAAATTAAAAAAAAAACAAAACAAACAGGAAGGTAGAAAGATCTTGAAAGTTATATTCTGCAAGCATTTCTTAAGTTTTACAGGGGAAGATAAATATACCAATACCATTCTCAGTTCTGTGCCTAGTCTGTCCAGCTATATTCTGGCTTTTATTGTGTTCAGCCATGGAAGCTGTGAAAAAGGGCTGGAGGGGCTACAGACGGGAGAGAATCTGTCCTTACACTTGTTGTCTTCTTTTTACCCCTAATAATTAACTCTTGATTTAATCTTGAAACAGGGAGTTTTACAGCTTTTCTAAAGTCCTTTCAGAATCTTTCAGAAATACTCTTCAATCTGTGCTTTGAAGGTTTGCTACACTTTTGGGTTTGGCTCCGTCCTACGGCAATGATTTCTACAGGTTAATAGTATGTCATGTGATCCAGTATGTCCATCTGCTGGCTGTTTGCATTAGATTGCTCTTTCTTATTTATTGTATTTAATTCTTTGTGAGTGAGTCTGTTTTTCAGCTAAGCAGGGAATGTGCTTCAACAAAATCAAAATCATTCTCAGTATCAAAATGTAGGAAGTTTCTAATCTTGATGAAAACAAAAAATTAATTCCATCAAAAATTATCACCAGAAAGAATTGCTGAAGAAAGCAAAAGACAGATGTAGGGCACAACCTTCAATATTGCTGTGAAGAACAGCAACCTCAGTTTCCATACATTTTAGTAGGAATCCATAGGGAAGAGCTTTGGAATTGTCACCCAGACTCTTCAGCAATATGATCCTTCAAGGTATTGAGCACTCTGTCCCTGATCCAGCCAAGCTCTTTAGCATAGTGAGATAATATTACTTCATCTAATTGCCTTCAATATGAAACTTCCTGACCTTAAGGTGAGCATTTATTGACCATATTTATAGACATATTTATTTAGCTCTTATATGGCACATACATAAAACGAGAGAGCTTAGTTTGCTAGATAGTTGTTCCTGCATCTTAGCAATAGGTTTAAGTGTTTGTTGATTCAGGATCAGATTATTTGGCATCAAGGCTGAAAAAGAACAGGAAAAAACCCGAGAGGCTTCCCTGTCCCAAGATGTAAAGCTGTAAGTACACAAACATGACTCAGTGTGAGAGTTACTCTGACAGTCTACAAAGATTAAAAACAAGATGACAGTGAAATGGGAAAAAAAAATAGCAAACTTTTTACTTGGTTGTCACTGTCCAAAGCAAAAGTAGAACAGTGTTTGGAGTGCAGCATCAAAAATAACCAGTTAAATCATGTTAAAATGATTTACTTAGTGTTCAGTTAGGTGCACAGGTGAAATCCTCCCAGGATAACACTCCCCTGAGCAGACAACCTGCCTAAGGCCTTGACATCGCCCCAGAAACACAAGGTGAGCATTGAATTTGAAGTGGACCCAGGTTATGACAGGGGTATCTTGTGTATAGCAGTGTCTCTTCTCCCCCTGACACCCCTATATGGATGGACATGAGCCTGTGAGCCATTTGCTACTTTTTACTGAGGCTTCCCAGGGAAGAGGCGATGGCAACGGGCGATGGGAGAGATGCACCAGCACCAGTCTGGGAGATCTGCTTGGGACCAGCATGGCTGGTGGGCAGCCAGGTTGTAGCACACACAGCAGCCGCCCCTGGAAGACTGCCTTTCCTTGAGTGGCTTCCCTAACCACACATCTTGAGAGCCCTCCTGCCCTGGTCACACTCTCATCCAGGAGCCCTTTGATTGCTCATTTGCAAAGCATGTGTGCGTGGGGGGCAGAGGCAGCAGTCGTGGTGTTCCTCTCCCCTTCCTTCCTTCCTTCCTTCCCTATTTCACCATGAACATTTGAACCCTTTGTCTGACTTCAAGCAGCTTTGATAGTGTGGTCACCGTCGCAAAGATGCAAGCTCTCACATGCTTCTTTAGAAGAGACAGGAGAGGAGGACAAGGCCCTTATTCATTTTCCCAGTGCAGGGAAGGCCAATGTGTGACATCTCCTCTTTTGAAAAAGCCACTTAAGGAACAGGTACCCTGCATGCACGCCACCCCTGAGTTTCATCTGGCATGTGCGTGCTATCAGACACCAGAGGATCTGCCAAGAGCTGCAGAAACCAAGGGGTCTTTACTCCACCACTCTCGGGCTGACCCATGCAGGCTTCTGGCTTCCTGTCTGGGAGAAGGCTGTCTGTCTCCTCGTTATATGCTGCAAATTTAAAAGGTGAAACATCATGTACCTCTTTGAAGAAGTACCCTCTTTTAAAAGCCCAGTCCAAATGCCAGGAAGGGTAATGGAAATCTTGATGACAGAAGATCCCTCGTCTTGCAACACAGGCTGTTCCAAATGCAAACCTGTCAACTTGTTACACAAATGAAAAGAATGGGGCAAAAATAATCAGAGCGGGTTTGTCAGCTTTGCAAAGTTTATTTAACTTCATTCCTTAACACACTGACAGGCACAGGACATAAATATTACCGTGGCCACAGTCAGTGTAGCTCAGCAAAACCAGGACGTTGCACTCCAGTGTGACATAGTGTTCTTGAGGGGAATGTAAATACTATGTGCTAAAGCAAAGTGCTCAGGGTGCAAACATAAATACAAAATGAGGTACACAGCCTGTGACATTACGTTAAATATACTACAGCAAAAATCACAGCAGAGGACAGTCATTTGCCATTAAAAAGAATGTGTTCAGATATTTTTTTCTCACACACAACTAAATGCATTGACTCAGAGCACACATCCCATGTTAGACTAGCACTGGCAGAGGAGTTTTTCTGGCTGTTGCTTGTTGGGCATCATTTTAAACAAAACAACACCACAAAAGTGTACCCAAGGACTGGGCAGAGGAACGCCTGAGCATGCCAATTACGTGCTATGGATGCACTAGAAATGCAGCTATAAGAGCAGTGACAGCACTTTGTGACGAGGGTGCTGGTGTGGCCAAAGGGTAATTTGCTATAAATAAGCCAGTTCCCATCCAAGGAACATCTGACTCCTTCAGCACTGTTTCTTCCTTAGAGAACCAGGCATTTTGGCCAGGTCTGTAACCCAGCATTTTGAGTCCACTGATGGGCCATTTCTGGGAGCTTGTCTGTTGGTCTTCTGGGAGGGGTTTGTGTAGCCTGCTCTTGACCCACAAAAATTCTGCCGGAAAAGCATCTCACTCAGTTTTCTGACTGCTCCTTCTAATTTGTCTGTAATTGCTATCTAGGAAGCATACCTAGAATACAGCTAAAATCCCTGCAACTCTTTTCGAGGGTTGTTTTTCCATGCCAGTAACTCTTGCTTATTACCCCAGGAGACTAATATGTCCACAAATGGCAGAAGCAGTGTACGGAGCACACCTCTTTAAATGTTAGCATCCTTCTACAATAAAAATCTCCAATATTTCTAGCCTGCCTGAATGGAGGACTGGACTAGAAAACAGCAGTTCACACGGCTGCATGCTGTTGTGTTGCAACAGCACAGTGAGGAGCACGGCTTCTGTGCTGGGTGGTGGTCAGCATCAGCTGATTCAGGGAGGAGCAATAAACCTCCACCGTGGGGTTAATTGTGCAATAGTCTATCTCTGGAGCACTGCGCTTGTCTTTTTTCTTTTTCTGACTCAATGTGGAACTCATTGCATGCTGTGGGGGAGAAGGATTAGGAGCCTGTATAATTTTACACTGGTTGAAGTTCCTACAGATGCTGTTCTTATTCCAGTAATGTTCTAAATTTGTTGCTCATTTTGGAAGCTAGGATAATGCCCTTCTCTGCTGAGACAGGGTGACTTCTGTGGACTCCTCTCAGATGCTTTCACAAGCAGTCCTAGACTCTGTTAGGCCATGTCTCCCCTTGAGCATCCAGTAGCGTGTGCACCTCAGGGTGCTGTTTTCCAGCTGACTGGGTGCAGCAGCACCGCAGAGACACAGTACTGACCCCACCGGGACTGTGAGCAGAGAGCATCAGCCCTTCCCTTGGGATGACAGGGTGGGTGGTGCTGGTTCAGCCAAAAAGAGAGACTGTCTCTAGTCATTCTCAGTGAAGGTAGCTGCACCTGGGAAGGGCTTTTCTCTCCAGATTACACAGATGGCAGCCCTCGGGACATGCTGCAGCGCCCACCACCTTCCCAGTGTTTCCTTTGTAAGAATCAGGGGTGCCCAGGGGTACACATTAATACGGTTGCATTTTAAGGTAGTGTAACTGGCCTGGAAACAGGCACAAAACTGCAGTCAGTTTGATATATTAAATAAATAATGCGGTCTACTGATTGGAGACTTGTTATAATTATCCGCATCTGCCTCTCCCAGTAAAGCTGGAACAAGTTGCAGTGCAATTAACTCAGCATAAATTTAAGTACAGCTTTCCAACCATCCAAAACAGGGCCAGCACTGTACTCCATGGTTTATATTATGTTGCTACGCATAGGTCTGTATACAGAAATATTAAGATTAGTTAGAAAGAAGTATGGATACAGATGTGTGTGTGTAAAAGCACCGGAGGAACATGAGAGCAGGGATTCAAAGAATGGCCTGTACTGATAGCCAGCGACATGATCAACAGCGGTGAAACTGGTAAACACTGAGGAATGCGTTGCTTTCACCAAAATCACAGCACGGATGAGTCAACAGCAGAAAACCTGCAATCCAGTAATGGGAGGATGGCAACAAGATTACAGCATTGTGTGTGCCATTTCCCTTCCTGTAACTCCCAACTAGAAGCCAAGCTTTAACAGCAAGCTACCTAAAAAGAGGAAGAAGATAACATGCAGCAATGTCACCGAAGACTTACTATCGGCAATTAACCAAGATTCCAAGGTGAAAACTCAATACCTGTGACTCCTGAAATGTATAAAGGACCTCTTCAAAACCCAATTTATTATCACCAGTGAAAAGAAAACCAAAAGATGGAGTGAAGGCTCAGTGGTGATCTCCCCTTGCATGCAAGTGATTCTGCCCAGAATACTTGGAGACGTATGTTTGGAGCTTGTGAGTCCCATGTGTACATTGGTGGTCTCATGTTTTTAGAAAACTAAATAAAAATAACTTCCATTTCTACAGAGTCTTGCACTCAGATTTGGGTTGTGTTTTTTTTTTTTTTTTTTCATCAGTTCCTATAGCTGTAGTATTACCCATAAAATACTCCAGCTCCTAACTCTGTGAACATTACAAAGCACTCTTAAGTTTTACAGAGGGCCAGAGGAAACCAACACCAAAATTTGGTGAACAGAGGGGGAAAAAAGTAAGAAAGAATAACAGATTATGTAAAAGAGGTTAAGTTAGCCTGAAGAAAGCTATATAAAAATGAAAAATAAATTTCACATGTCCAAAATGAGAAAGAACTGGCCATACACACATAGTAAAATGGACATAGACTCTGTAAAGACATTCTGTGAATAGCTCAAATACTTTTGGATGATGAATAATAAATTGCCCTCCTTGAAAGGAGAATTTGAACTTGTCCAAAGGAGCTAATGATGCTCTAGCTTCTGACCACAAAGATAAAAATCATATCAACAAAAGAACTAGCCTTTGGGTGGGCTGTGGACTAGATACCCAATGCTAATGATATTTTCCATTTCTAAGTCCAACAGTTCTACAACAGAAGGAGCAACATACGACATCCATGAGTTGTCCCTAGAAGGCAAGTGGAGAGTTCACAATTTCAATTGAGCTTGAATCCAAACCTAAAAAAATTCTCTAGGTTCATCCATCCATGATATCTATGTTTTTTTCTCCCTTCAGCTGTTGACACAATTGTGCCACTGGGGGGTTCTTTAATTCAGTTCCCCACTACTTTTATCCATGTTTCCCAGAATGCTAACAGCTGCAATATAACAAGATTATTTATGATTTCTAAATATCATCTTCTAATGTATCTCCCAGGCCAGCAAAGTGGCAGCCCAGCAAATCTCACTGAACCAGAGCTGCCTGTAAGAATCCCAAAGTGTCCAGCCATCCATTTCCATTTCCTGGCTTCACTGGCTTCTCACTACACTTTTTCAGATTTCCTTCTGGATTTTTTTTTTTTTTTTCACAGCAATAACAAAAAGAAAAATGTTACTGGCTGCTGGTGTTCAACCCCTGAAGAGCCCTGAAGAGGTATAGCAGCAGGAGCCCCTCTCTTCTAGGACTATTTTGGTGGTATACACAGGAAAGATTATAAGTTCTCTCCTTGATGTTGTCCGCAGACACGGACATGGTGTCCTCTGACCCAGCAGTCATTGAAAGAATCTGCAGTGACATAGATGGATGCCCTCCCATACAGCCTTCTGGTCTGATCTCAACAGCTGGCATTTCCTCCATTCCTGCATTTTTCTCACCCACTTTAGGCCTTGCCCTTTCAGACAGGTATATATTTTAGGGCGAACATATTTCTAATGCTGCAAGTGTAGATTGAATCTCCTTCAGTGTGAGAATGAGTTGACTGCTTTTCAGCATTGGGCATTTATGTCTAAAGAGCAACTTTCCTATAGCAACAAAACGTAATTTCAGATTTTCCATTAAACTCTATTTTATGTTGATTATTTTTTAAGAGATCTGCTGCTTTATGTAGCCAGAAAAATATATACAACCTCATCTTTGTGGTAGTTCTTGAAAATTTACACTCTGCTTTCCATGGCTTTAGAGAGTAACTATGAAATCCTTGTATCTATCTCCCTTGCTGGTCAAGGCAGTGTAGCCCCATTTTATAGACAGTAAACTGAACAAAAGGCTTGCCCCTGGCCATGCATACCCTATAGCAGTCTCTGCTCTGTTTATTGCAAAACTGTAATCACTGGTAGATGCCATGACAAAGTCCCCATCTTTGCCAATTTGGTACCGAATTAAAGGTAATGCTGCTTGATTTATACTTTGAAAACTTAAGTCAGATGGGAGGAAGAGCCTGCCATGTGATGACTGATACCACCACAGATAGTCTGAGTTATGTTTCTCACACCACTGTTGCAACATAGCCCAGACATGCATGCTTAATGGGACCAAGCTTTGTACTTTACCACCCATGGCAAGGCGATGGTGAAAGAGTTTCCGGCTGAGGCTGCAAACGCTTTGGGTTACACAGGCAGGAAAACTTGACCATTGCGTGCGGCTCCAGAGAAATCCTGATGCTGGCCAGTGGAAATCTCCAAGGCACAATCGCCGGCTCCTTACCAGCACGCAGAGCTGAAAAGTGCACCCCTGGAAACACAGTACTTGTGCCAACAGGGCTCTTCAGTTTGGTTTTACTCCCCCTGTGTGTGCGGATAAACACAGCCTTGTGCCAGCAGCTTTGTGTAGGTGCACAGAGAAAAAGAGACAGTTGTCCAAACAATATGGTATGGAGGGCTGGGGAAAAGGCATGTTGAAAATGTAAAGGACATTTACGTTAAAGGAAGGTGTGAGAGCTGTAGGAAGAGCCAAATTACAAAAAAAAGTAAGCACTTCAGGCAGCCAAATTAAACAAGACGCAATGGGGGCCAACTTTGCCTCCCAGGCATTTCACAAGCCCACACCCCAGAGTTCAGGGGGTGTTGGGGAGAGAATCATGTGTCCCTCCAGGTCTTATTTAATTTTGCCATGTGTAAAGAACTTTAACTCTTTTGTGACTTTCCTGTTTCTACAGCACTCCCATCTTCCTACTTTTTGCTTTATTTCTGGGTGATTTTTGTTGGGTGAGTTTTAAATCCTTTTGAAGACAAGTAACGTCTTTCTATTTAGAAAAATAATCAGTAAGGCAAAGCGTAAAGTCATTTTGGTCATAGTATCTTGGAGGAAAATAGACATAGTATTTTGGAAAGAATTTGAAATGAAAACACAAAGCCTGATGGGATTTAAATGTAGAAAACCAAAAATTCAGTCTCGCCCCCTCTTTTCCCTCCCCCTATTCATGAGGTCACCATTTCTCTTCTCACAGACTATGGCATCTTGCCGGGATCCAAAGGCAGTCACCAGAAAAAGTGTTCTTGCTTCTGTGAGCACAAAGCAGAATCCAACTAGCCAAGAGAAAATAATCAGAGTGGTTTCTTGGAGCTACAAAAAGAGAAACTTTGTAGAACCAGCAAGGAAAAGATGCCTGGAAAATGCAAACAACCTTTCTTATCCCCTCAAAAATTTGATGCATAAGCACCTGAGAAAAAGGAGACTACATGAAAATGTATGAAATAATGAACATGCACTGACATTCATCGTTGCTTGTAAACAGCTTGCTTGTAAAGGAATTGTGCTGTGCATGTGTGTGTGTACAAAGGATGTGAAGCAGGAGCGGATCCCCACACGTGCAACATGTGGCAGAACTCAGTTCAACAAGCTTAACTTCAATCCCGCTTGCAAGCGTATCACTGCAGCAAGCTGGCTCTCTGAAGAGGGAGGGCTGACACCGTAGGCATCTCAGCTCTGCTCCTGCATCTGTGGCAAACAACATTTCTCACAGCATTACTCATACTGCTTCTGCTCAGACCTCAGGAGGTGGATCTTTGTTCAGTCCTGGCCCAGTGTGAGCAGCACCTAAGCTTTGCATCCCACGCAATTCTCAGCGCACTTAGAGAGAAAGTGTTCATTCTCCCTCTGACACTGCATCAACCTTGTTTATCTACAGATAATTCATCCTTTTTTAATAAACAGTGACCTGTTTGGGGGCAAATCGATAGCATGGGGGGAGTATGGATTGTGAATATTCTTCTCCCCTTGCAGATTTCTCTGCAGAAAGACCCTGCAAGCTCAAAGGGCCTCCTGGCCATATCGGTAGCTCCTACTTGCTCTGTCGCAATTTCTGAGACAACAGTGGGAAAGTGAATGCTCTAACTCTCACCAAAGTCAGACTGCAGCACAATTATTTTCAGTGTGCGTTTCTGAGTTATTTTGATGCTACTGAAGTCCAATGTGGACTTGAGTTGAAGATCTAATTTAGAAACGCATTCTCATGACAATTTCATAATGCAAGTAAGAATGAGAACTTACTACAAAGAGAAATTTATGCTCCTTAGAGAGAACTTTTGGCTCTGGATCTGGATTGTCTCCAAGGAAAACTGATGACATTAAGGGAATGGAGTCAGTTTGGCTAGATGGGACAGTCCTCTGAAATAGGGGAATGTCTTAAACATCTGCTGAGTCATCAAGCACATTCCTAATATTCTGTCCATATTAATATGGATGTCCATACGCTGTAGCTGCAGCCAAAGTCTTCAGCTCAGTTAAAAGCACATCTGCAACCCGTAGGCATGAATCAGCTACCAGTGAGGAGCACAGCTCCTGTCTGTACACCTACAAAGCTCTCTCTAAAAAATCACCATTCAGTGATTTACCACCATGGTGACTTTGTTCCTTGGGACAAGACAAGCTCAAGTTATACCTGACAAGACTTCCAGCCTACCATGGTGCTAATCACATCATTCAGTATAAAGGTAGGGAATTCTCCTCTTAATTTTCCTTTCCGGTCTGAAAGGCTCTACCAGCCACGTTCTTCTTGGCTCCTTAAGAGCAAACAGGTGTTTTTTTTTTCTGTCCCATGCCATGCAGCACCTTGGCTTGAAGCTGTCCCATACACCTCCTGGACTACACACACTGGGATTTTTACCTAGGTCTGCAGTTGTCTCCATTACCTCTGAAAGTGAGATCTTCTGGTTTTTATTCTTTTCTCATTCTCTGCCACTACTTTTGTCCTGGATCAGATGGAGCTCCTCAGACCTGTTGTAATAGTATTTTCCTTACACTACTTGTGGGAATGTAGGGATGAGCACAGAGTGTCTGGCTCTGACACTGACAGATCGCACACTGCTCACAGGGAGATGCCCAAATGTTACAAAGATGAACCATATGGGCAGCCCCAGCACTTGAGGCCATTAATAGGAATTTTTAAGCAACTGTGATTGATGGGGCAGCTCTTACAAGTCTGAGATCAATGAAAATGCAAGCTGATCTTTTGAACTCAACTCCTTAATTTTTTTGTTCCTTTTTCTGCAGAGAATCCCATAAAACCATTTCTGTACAGACAAAAGCTGTCTGGGACACTTCATGTGGATTTGTCATGCATTTTCCTTTTGCTCCCCCCTCCACCCCACTTGCAGTTTGGTTTTGAGTCTCCATGGTTTATACATTTACTTCAAGATCAGCTTTTTGTATACTTGTGACTGGACATTGTCTTGAGGATATTTTTTGAGATTAATTATTTTTCATTTGTTTGCAATTTAATTAATTTATCCTTCATTATCCTGAACACCAGGGAGAAAAAAATGGCAGGAAAAAAGAAAAGCAAAAGATATCAAGGACAGAGGAAAGGCTGAACAACATTCAGAGGTAGCAGGGAGCCCCAGAAAAGAACAAGACAGAGGATGTGATGTAACCATGTCTAATGAGTCTTGAATTATCTGATATTGACATTTTCCCCTCAAGATCTGCTGACTTGAATCAACACTATCCAAAATGGCTCCATCTTCCAACATTTTCTATTAGACCCTTGACCAACAGAGCAGTCACTCCCAGTAACTTTAAATTGAGTCAGTTGTCAGCCAAGATGGCAATAGTCTTCCAGTCTGGCTGGATGCTCCTGGAAATGAAAGGCTCCAGGAGGCTGGCAGGCTGCTTATAGCTAGAGGAGAATGACCCTGGCAAGACAGAGAGAAGGGGCAGCTTCTTAGAAAGCCAGGCAGGGAATTAGGGAGAGCCTGGGGAGCAGGGGCAGGGAGTGAGAATGGTGTGCAAGACGTAGTTAGCTAAGGTCACAGCTTGGGAATACACAAGAGAGTCCAGAGTGCAGGAAGGAAGAGGAGGCCAAAAGAACAGTGGATAGCATGGGTGAACTTGAGGGAGCAGAGAGAAATGCAAGGTACAGCAAGAAGAGAGGCGGAGTGGTTCACAATGAGGGAGTGAATTGCAAAGGGCTGCAGAGGAGAGGAGGGGAGCACAGCAGTAGTGAAAATTATAAGAAAGGTAAGGGAAGAGCCTTGGAGAGGTTGGGAGGGATGCAGTAGAAGAGGTGGAAAAGCAGAGAGACAAACGGCAACTCTTCCCTCTACAGGGAGGGGAACAGCAGGAAATGGAGTCCATGTTTTGTATAGGAATGACAACCATATTTTGAACTTGAAACCACTATGTACTAGTCAAAAGTTGGGAAAATGTCCCTCTGGGCACAAAAAAGAAGAAATAGGTGAAAGCAATGAAAGCCACGTGTTAGTTAGACAAAGATTAAACTAATGTCAGTGCAAAGAAGATTTGGAGAAGGAGTTGTAGGTGTGGTACTGGCTCTTGGATTAGCAGTGCCTGGGCTGAGATGTCTTCCCTTCCCTTCCCTTGACTAGCTGTGGGCTCAAACAACTCAGTGCATATGGCTCAAAGTAGATAAGTTTTAGCAGAGTTCTGGGACAGGCTGTGCATACAGGGCCTCCAGAAAGGGTGAGGATCTGTTCTCAGAAATCCCAGGATGAATTCCTTTTTCTAGAGCACACCAACACTAGATGTAGTAAACCTATCCTAAAAGTGGAGGAAGACTTTTTTGCTACCTCTTCCTGCTTGACTACTCAGCATAGGGTTAGGCACACTTACCGGAGACAAAATCCCATTTGCATTGGTGGTGGAGGATGCAATGCAACCCCTTGAAGTTACACAGCAGTTCTGAAACACAGTGAATTGCCATTCTTGCCTTTCTTTGGGGCTGTTGGTGTAAGGCCCAGCTAAGAGAGAAACTGGTTGAGGTCAGGGTGAGCCTAGGAGCTAGGATTATGCAATTTATCTCAGTCACAGGCTTAGCCCACCCTGGCTCATGCTGCTTCCTCACTCCTGGCCATGATTGTCAAGGAGCAAGTCTTGGTTCAGAGCATGCAGCCAACTGGGAAAAAGAGTCGCTGAGGACACTGATGGGATTGGGAGCACCCAGCTCTTCATCACCTATCAAAGACACAAAGAAAACTGAAGCTGTTCCTGGGACCCAGAGACACAACTCAGCTCCAGGCAACTGGTCACCAAAGTAATATGGGAACTTACAGTATGTGATAAAATTTCCAGCGCAGGCAGGCTTTCATTACAGCTCTGGGTCTCTTTTGCTA
>KL265645.1:11175-33490 GCA_000699545.1 Podiceps cristatus | reverse complement strand
TTATTTGGAAATGGGGCACTTAGCCATCCTACTAATGTTATAGATTTGTTCCTCCCCCCCGATTATTACTTATGTAATGTATGGACTACTAGTTTCTGTATGCTTTACAGGTAAGTTACGTTCTAGAAGCCTTGAGTAGGCAGGGAGCTCAAAATAACACAAGGGAGGATTAAATAATTGTAACGTTACGTTGCAGTGTAAAAAGGGGTGTGATTGCAGTATGTGAAGAACCACATCCGGGCAGATCAGGCAGGAGTGGTACAGGGTACAGATGGATGAGTACTCTTTGACTCGTCTTCTCTGCAACTGAAATCCTTCCTACTGTCTGTTGGATAGATTTGGGAGGACAAAGCTTTCCTAGTGATGCCACTGGAAATTGAGACTGAATTTATCCCGTTGTCACTGAGCTCCGAGCCTAGCTTGTTGTACTGGTGTTTATTAGTGCCTTGTAATTGTGCATAGCTTGGTATCCTCCATCAGTAAATTTTGCTAATATTTCACAAATTAAAATTTTTTTTTACTCTGTTTTTCCCCTAGTCAGCACTAACTCTTTAGATGAACAGTTAATATTTTTAAATTAGCATCTGAGATTTTGTTGTTGGCTTTGTTTGTTTGTGGTAATCCTACTTTGGAACTGTTTGTACCTAAAGGTGCTGTGACTCAGTGCGGGGTCTTGCTGCCTTCACTCGGAAATGCATGTTTGATGAACTCGGCTGGAAGATTACTGTCAGTGTAAAGGTGAAGAGAGGTGCTGGAAAAATCCAGTCAACACTTCACTGCAGTGCTTATAGTCTAGCTATTAGCATGTCTTAGCAATGTGAAAATGAGTGTAAACAACACAGTTTTGTAGTATCCAGGATGAACCAAAAATCATAAGATGTGGACTGGTAAGTTACAATCTAAATTCAGTTCCCTTACAGATACCCAGAAGTTCCTACTAAACACAACAAAGAATTTTTTTTTTTTTTTTCAAGGAATACTTTTTTTTCTTTACTTTTTAATTTATTCATTCAGCCAGAGAGATCCTTGAAGAACCGTGCTATGTCCTTGCTTCCATGAGGGCTGCAAGTTTCTGCTATAAGAACTGGGAAAACTTGAGCCCGAACCTCAATACAAATCTACAAGAAAAAAAATACACGAGTGGAGACACAGGTGTGCCTTGTCTCTCCAAGCATCTGCAGACTCTCCCTGTGCTTCAGGACAGTTGCCTGTCATTGTGTGCCATGAAGTAATATGTTCGCTGTCAGACTAAAGCGGTGTGAGTGGCAGAGCCTTTGGGCTCATTATCTTTTGTGGACAATGCAGTGTGACAGTGCAATGGCTGATGAAATCTAATGCTGTCTTTTCAGTTAAAAGGCAGTGTGATGACTGCAGCCATTCATTTCCTGAAGACAGCCGAGTGGCAGGGATTAACGAGAGGGAGGCAACCATACATGTAATGACCAAAGGTTGTACTGCCCCATGGAGCCACCTGCCTCCCGAGCAGCCAGACCGGCTCTGGCCTGGGCCCACTGGTTTGTGGTGGCCAGTGCATCGCTGTGATCAGTTGATGTCTGAGATAAATTCAAAGAAAAAATAGTTAATGTATGCAGAAAGCAATTGGGTAAACAGCACAGGATGATGTGTAAATGAATGTGTGTGGTCATTGTAACTGTTTATTCAGGCCTGGTACTACCTGGTGAACTTCTGTGTGTGCAAGTGGTGAAGTTTCCCTGAGCCTTTGATGCTTGTGGAGCTCTGCAACCCAGAGAATGCTGCTCTTGGATGGTTTGTGGCTACTGTTTCATCGGTGGAAGTGTCTTTTGTCATGTTTTGGGAACTGGGGTGGTTCATTATAAACGTTAGTGACCATTAGAAGTCTGAAGACC
The DNA here is from genome assembly GCA_000699545.1 of Podiceps cristatus. Lineage (NCBI taxonomy): Eukaryota > Metazoa > Chordata > Aves > Podicipediformes > Podicipedidae > Podiceps > Podiceps cristatus. The sequence continues at coordinate 31,622 of KL265645.1, read as the reverse complement.
AGCTGACGGTCTGCAGGAGAGTCTTGCAGTGGGTGTGTGGTGGTGCATTGGGTGGGTGGGGGGCATGCTGAGTCGGGTGCACCTGGAGGCAAGATTGATTTCCCCACCACCACCCCCGCATTTGGTTGCAGGTATGCACTTGTGCTGTTGGAGGCCATTGTTACAGGGGTTAGATAAATTATATCAGTTTAAGTCTTGTTCTTTCCTAGTGCAGATTTTCCTATGTGTTAGTCTGCTTTAGGATGTATTGCCAAACTGCAAATGGCACCATCTGTGGAAATGATCAGAAGTGGGCACTGCAGTGTCACTGGAAACGGGTATGTGAAGCTTTAGTTAGCTAAAGTCCGAGTTATGGCTTCTCAGACTTACTGTTGCGCATCCTCTGCTGAGGCAGCAGCGCATATTCCCTGAGATCTGGCTTTGTGTCACTGGTTCTTTGCAAGGTGGTTACAGACAGTGTCTCTTACCCTTGGAGCAAGTCCATCTTTTGATTGAATTTTGATTTTAAGGATACTTATGCAGTGCAGTGGAGATGCGTGTTAACTCCCCATTCAGCCCTGCCAGGGCGTCCTCCGATGAGCCAGTGCCGACATCTCCGAAGAGCTCAGTGTTTGCCTGGCTGCTGCAGTCACCTGGTGCTGCTGTGCTGTCAGTCAAGGGGGTGCTGACTGCTGAAATAAATGCTGTCCATCTAATTAGTATGTGTAGCAGCAGCAGGTTTTAATTATATGGTTAAATACACAGAAATACAGGATTGTCTTACGGGATCAGTCTATTGGCCCTTTGTGTCTGACATCTTGCCTCCAGCAGTAGCCAATGCTGGATCTATTAGTGCATGACATATTTCTTTTTGCCCTCGGAGTAATATTCACAGGCTGTTACAGAAAAATTTCCCCTCTTGCTTTGTTGAAGCCAGTTTGTGTCCAGAAGAGTAATTCTTCCTCTGTGAATCCTTTCACTCTGCTGTGGCACATGTTAACCCAGAGACTTTATATTTTATGTTTTCTTGGCAAAGTATGTAAGATGAATGAGCTCTCTTATTTTTTCCCTGGCTTCAACAGGAGACTTGGTCTCTGCAGAATTTCCTGAAGTTTGTGGTTTCTCCAGGTCTTTCAGTGCTTTCTTGTGCCTAGTGGAAATTCAGTCGATAGGTGACTGACCAAGTGGCAATCTTCCAGGGTATTTATGCTCCTGTTACCTTTTTCTTTTCACCTTTTCTTGTAAATATTTCTCATGCAAATCTATTATGTGATTTTTTGTTAATAATTTTAGGTTGGTTTAGGTTGTTAGGGTTTTTTTAATTTATTTATTATTTTCACTATTTAACTAGGCATTGACTGCTTGCAGCTCATTATACAGTTCTGATCTGGAGATGCATAAGATGGTAAACTAAAATTATGTTTTGATTCACATGGGACATGGGATGTGCTGTGTGGTCTCTCTGTTTGAGCAGCTGAGCATGAAAAGGGTGAAGACAGCAAATCATTCTTCCTGGTGGCAATATCCATGCAGGAGATGTTCTACTGTGTGGATGATGTCTGATGGGGAGAGTTGCTGTTCCTTTAGCATTGAGACTATTCTGCCCTCCTGTTGTACAGGAAGAAAGGTGGGAAGCCGTTATTGCCACGATCTGATGTTGGAGGATCCCAGGCCACTGAATTTGGATTTTGTCCAAGTCTGTCTCCTGCCATGCGGAAGGCTGCTCATTCAGCTCTATTGCTCTTAGCAATAACGGTCAACTTGCTCACTGAGAGTCAAGAGGTCTCCAGATTTCATTCACAGAGGTCACTGAGCGTGTGAATACCAGTCAGCATAACAAATTTTAATCTGTGGCCATCTGGGAGCCTCAGACCAAGGTTCTGCGGAGTCAGAATGACTCCTCAGCCGAGCTTGGGCAACCTTTGCTACAGATGCAGCTGTTGTCAGCAAAGGAGTATCGCTTTTGCAATAGTTTGACGCATCTCCAAAAGAAATCAGTGATACCCATAAAATCTGGAGTCTTACATGAATTTAAGTGGCACAAGGGTTTTCCCAGAATACAAATATTATCATAAAGCCCCCAGGGCCCTGACATTATGTGTTTTGCAAGCTATAGACCGATAACATTTATCTTGAAGTGTGTGTGGGGGGTCATACACCAATGGTTGAAATGCAGAGTATAAAAGGGGTCACAGAATGTCTCTGGAAACTGTGAGATGCTGTTGCTCCTTTGGATACTTACACACAAAATTCAGCACAGTGAGTGTGCAGGAAGATTCCTGGAAAACTGAATTCCTGCAAGATGTAAATTCCAGTCACTTGGTGAATGCCTATCAGAGTATGTTGTAATCTGGGCTAGACAAGTGTGAGTGTGATCTTATTTTTCTTTGTGAATGCTGATGAAGGATTTAGAGATCCCACTGGACTGAGAGATAAGCCTAACAGGAATTTTCCTGATTACTCGTTACTCTTTTGACACCAACTAAATTGGAAGTGGGAGGGTGGAAAGACGTGGCTCTAATGGTTTTTACATCTCATTGATTTGGATGTGGTTGTGGAAGTGCGTTTCCCCTAATTTGTGGGATGTTGTTTAGAGCTTGAGGTAATGGATATTCTCCATGTCTGAAATACACTGGAGGCTTATGGATTTATGGGCAAATTAAATGTTACATTTTCACAGGTGGAAAAAATTACCTTCAGAAGTTCCTGTCCTCCCAGGTTCCCACCCGCTGTGCTACCACCACACCTTGGTGCACAGCACCCTCCCTTGGGCTGCTTCCATTACTCTGGGGCTGCGTTATAACTGGATCATCACAACAACTGTGTGGTTTGGGGTTTCATGGGTGTTGGGGGTTTTTTTTGTTGGTTTTGTTTTTTTTTTTTCTCTTTAAAGAAACACCACTGGAGGAAATGTAATAATGTAATGCCCAGACCATACTGATTGCTGCATGAGTTTACATGAGATTTCTGATAGCAGCATTTGATGGACTGTATGTTGTGTAAATGAAGTAATCATTCAGTACTGCAAAGAACATACTGATTTAATTGTTAAGGTAAGCGGAGAAGGTAGTATTTAGGCGTTGCAGTCTGAGAATGAAGGAGTACAAGCATCTGCTCTATTGATACAGGTCTGTTTTCCCAGGGATAGGGTTGTTTCTGAGGTGGTGCATGCTATAGGTATAGGTATTGTCTATTTAGTTATCTTGCTGGATATTTACAGAAGGTCCTGAAATCCACACCTGCCCGTGTTAAGTTTGAGGTTTTATATGCAGTCTGCATACAGCTCTCCAGCATTGCTTCACAAGAAGGGAATGATGACAATGAGAGTGTAAGGAAGGTAACTGGATATTCTGTTCTTATTCACAGCATTTTGCAGCTGTAGTTCACAAAGGGTGTAGGAACTATTTACCTTTCAGTGTATTGTTTCTTTTCTCATAGATTGTTTAACAAAGACAAACATTCCCCTTCCCTTTTGTAACGTTTGGATCAGAGACTGTCACTGCCCCAGGAACTGTATTGGAGTAAAATGGATCTTGCAGAAACACTGTGATGAACACTGTTTTAAATTTCCCCGTTTAAAACCCCACTTTCAGTTGTCCTAGTTTAGCTATCTAGACCCAAATATCTGCATCTGTTTCAGACAGGTTTTGTTGACAAAGCAAAATATGAGCTATTTATCAGACTTAAGGGAGACTTAAGGGAAATGGTCTCACTTATGTGTGTGTGTGTTTGGTCTTCACTGAAGAGCTTGAGTCATTAAGGGCTTGAAATCTGTCATGGCTTTGCCTTTGTGTTGAGGATGTGCTTTTAATAGCCCCATTAAAATTCAGCTGGGTATGAATCTTGGTGCAAATCTCTGTAGATGCACATCTAGCTTCCATCCTGGAATTGTAATTTTTCTGTCTGATTTTTTTTCCTTTCTTTCTAAAACCTGAGAATAATCTTCAAGGATTTCTATTAAAAGAACATTGAAAGCGTATTCAAGCACTTAAAAATTAGATATTGTCAGAATTGACAATAGGAGCTGTTTTTTGCAACCTCTAATACTATACTAATCTAAGTCTTTATCTACACATTATGTATCTTGCTTATGATTTGAAGCTGGAGACAGAGTTCCACAATTTCTGGCTCTTTAAAAGGAACTGCACTTTGGTAGAATAGAGAAAGCATGACAGCTGATTTAGGTGGGGGGGGAAAGATAAAATTTTGGTGACATTTACTTAAAAAACCTACACTATACAAGGAAACGTAGCTCCAGTTCGTGGTAGCACATGGGAACAAGCAAGAGGCTCATGCCTCTGGTCTGGTAACGAGATGAGCTTAAAGCCCAAAATCTTGTGAGTGGGACCAAATTGTAAAGAAACTTTAGCAATTCGGTAAACATCTTTGCTTTTTTAATAATGGATTATGTTATTTAAAACATCAAGTAGAGAATATATTGAACGTCACCTTCATATAATTTTGACTGGTAATTGTACACAAAGAGTATGTCTAAACAAGGCTATTGTGTTATTTGGTGTTTTCCCCCCCTTAAGTACAATATCTCTTTTCTTTCTGGGAAGCACGGAGACAGCTATTCATGAGAGTTGCTGCTAGAGGGTATCGTTTACTACCAACAGAAGTGATTATTTGCTGTACCACCCTGTAAGTGAAGGGACTGCCACAAATCTTGAAGCAAAATAAGGTAGAGCAGCACAGTAGATGTTATTGCCCATCGATTCACAGGTAGTACAAACCTGATTCTTTTACTAACACTTCTTTCTTGTAGTGTGATTACTCTGATTCCACTGTAACTTTTTATATCACTGTAGTTGAGAACAAAATTTAAGCCCCCTGTGTTCACTGATGAAACAATGATTCCAGAATACAGCTTTTTAACTCTGCTGGTATCCCCACAGTTACCCATATTCCAGTTGTTAAGGAATTCCTGTTGCTTTAGCATGTGTTTCTGTGCATCCCCTGTTGTTGCTGTACTGTGGGACTGGAACATACCAAAATCCACTTTGCAGTTGCATCTGCCCCAGGAGCTGCTGAACGCGTCTGTCACACAAGGAGGATTTCTCATCTGCACTCGTATTAAAAGAGCGACTCTAGCCGTGCATGATGCATACTTAAATGTCAAGTCTGGCTGCCAGCAACAATTGCCTTTGTCTTTTTTAGTTCTAATGTTAAATTAGGTTAATTTGTGTATCTTATTTGTTCCACACTATATTTAATTTTCACATGGGATACTAGAAGTAATAAATCTTGCATTTCCATGGCAGGAGAGCTGAAGCATTAGGATGGACTGAGACTACAGAGGCATTTTTGTAGCACTGTGATTGGCTAGAAATTCTGCTGTGTTCTGAAGCAGCAAGGGAGAAATTTCCTTCAGCAAACGATGCCTGGTCACAGAACTTAATTTTTAAGGTGAATTGTGTTTGCGGCATGCTTAGTCAGATGATTTGGGTTTGGGAAAGCGTCTTAAGTGCTGACTTGAGAGTCACAGATCACGTGTCTGCGAGGCTGGTGTGTGTTTGAGCCACTGGAAGTGTGTGGTATGGGAAGGACTCAGGTGAACTCAAGGAGAGGAGAATACAGTTTATGCAAGTGGAAGCAAGCAGCCCTGTCAGTGCAGGAACAGCCAAGGAAATGTTGCCGGGAACAGAGAGTGAATGCAGGTTGCATAACCCAAGTTCAGTATTATCAAAGGTAACTGCTCTGGAAGGTGAGAAGGGGTTGAGATTTTTGCATGTCCCCATGGAGCAGGATTGTAGAGGTCTAGAGAGCTTGGGTGGAGCAATAAGAAAGATGGGGACATGGCGTGAAATTGGATCACTGTGATGTGCAGGAAGGCAGAGGCGTAGGTTGTGGAGACCGGGGGCCTTGTGAAAGAGCGGGAAGAAAAAAAAAAAAAAAAAAACAAGCTTGAAAAGGAATGGTAATCTTTTGAACATTGAATTTAATCTGAAACCAGCCTTCCAGACTGAGGCTCACTTTTTATGATCCCTTGGCTTTAGGCTGAATATAATCAATCCTCTGTTCCTCAGAGAAACCACCAGATTTTCTGTTGTGTCGTGGAAAGCTGTCCCCTGTGCCCACTGCAGTGTCCCAGTGTTATTTAGGCTGTAATGCCTAGTCAGTCACCTCATTAGCCATGTAGCTTGGAGGGTCTCCTGTCATGTTATGTCTCCCTCACACTGTCCTGCAGGTTTGTCTGCTGGTTTTTGCTGATTGTACTCTTGCAGGGCTGGAAAGAAAGGGAGAGCAATTTTCTTGCTTGGCTTTTGAGGGACAGTATTATCCTGCTTTATTGCCTTGTTTACTATATGGAGAACAAGGCGGGAGATTTCTGCTTTCCACTCCTAGCCTCTCAGAGCAGAGGACAGCTGGACTTACCTTTCCCCCTCACTGGGCTTTGAAATGTGCACCTTTCACACTGCTTTAAGTGGCTTGATGACAACAAACCCCAGGTACCACACTGAAGGATGTGAGCATCCCTTCTCAAAGCAGAGCCTTGTGTGGCTCAATTGCAGTTCTTGTTGCTGCTTTAGGTGCCATCCAGACTTCATGAAATCATGTCATGGGAGTGTTTATAAGGTAGAAATTGTCAGCTTGCTGTGAAGTTTTCACTGTAAGTAGAAATAATAGGGTAAAAATGTATTATTAATACTGAGATTCCTGGATACAAATGGAAACCATTTGACAGATTTCAAGTGTGCTGTGAGTTTCAGGCAGAGGAAAAAGAGCAGAAAACTGCCAAGGAGGGAAACAAGAGGAGACATATGTGAATCAAGGAGACATCACAGGTGATGGTGGTTACTGTGCGAAAGAATTAAAGACATGCTCTTTGCTTTGGGTGACAACATGAAGGATTTGTGTTAATGCATTACAGGCTCCCGTACCCCAGGTAGTAACCCCTTCCTCCTCCCAAATGCCCCCTTCCTGCCAACGGGGTGACGGAAGACGCACCCAGCAGGCTGACCCCCTGGAAGGGATGCAGCAGATCTGCAGGTGGGTGAGCTGGAGGGGCAGCACTGCACCATGCTCACTGGGAGAGGAGGATGTGAGCCTACTAAAGATAATAGCAGGCCTCCATATAAAGAACAAATCTGGGCTGTGCCGTGAAGTGTTGGTTTCCTCCCCACCACCCTCCATTTGGAATCTGTCCTTTGGTGATGCTCATGAAATATATAAATGACCAGTTATTACCGATGCTGTGTGCAGAAAGGAGGGCAGCGGTTTTAACTGTGGAGGTGAATGCAGTCATTGCCCCATAGAACCTGCAGCAAGTACCTTCCACCCAAGCTGGTAAAGCCCCGCCTCATAGATATGTCTTTCTCTTCCATTGTCATGTTGACTCTTTACCCTTTTAATGTCTTTAAGACCTCACTGAAAGTGCAAAGAACCCAGTGAAAGTTTATTGCAGTGTTCCTGGTAAGTGAAAGTTCATCGCTGTGTTCCTGGTATGCTAACGGCTCTTGTGAGGTCCCCTTCACCCAGTTCACAGGCTCTACTCTTAGCTTTTGCTTTCCTGGGGATTGAGGTTGTGTGGGGTTTTTTTCTTGCAATAAATTTTGACTTGATAATACCCAATATGAGTGGAAGACCAACCTCTGGATTAGTTGAGTTTTCACTGTAACATTTGAGATGGCAGTAGTGAATGCTGAGTACCCTTAGAAACTGAAAGCTGGAGTTCTCCTGTGCTGGGGTATCACTATTGTCTTCACTGGAGCTTGTTCTTGATTTACTCTGCAGCAAGGGAAAACAGCCCCCCACTCGGGAAAGCAAGCTGGGTGAAAGCTACAGCAAGAGAAAGAAACCCTGAGAGAAAAATCCTAATTACATATTTTGACCTTGTTGCATTAGAGATGGCATCACCCACATTAGCCACTATTCATAGTTGTTCCCCAGGGCCTGAATTGCTTCTGGACAAGGAGAGAAGTCTGGGGCTTTTATTGTGGCTGCCTAGTTAAGTTACAGAATGAAATATATACCATGTAATGCTTTTGGACAAATTCAGTGGTTCTTAGCTGCTTTTGCCTGCCATTTGTCTTCTGTAGCTGTAAGTAACTTCTGTAGCAGATAATGATTGCAAGACCAAAATAAAATCCTGGGCAGAGGATGGGAGTGAGTGGCCCAAAGAGGATGGAGGTGGAGCACAGATTTTTGTTTGTGGAGGAGGAGGGAAGTTGGTCAGTAAATTCACAAAGACATTTATTCTACTCATTTGCTTTAAATGTTGGCAGGTGGCTCAGTTGTCAGTGTGCACGACTGGGAGCCAGAATTTGTATTGTAACGTTGTCATGCTCAGTGATCCCTTTAAAATGTTCTTGAGCCCTCTGCTCTTACTCTTTGGTACCTCGTACAAGGCATGATTTCTCCCAAATGAGAGTTGGTAACAGATTGACTTAAGTCTGCTCGTGCTCCAAGGGTAGGAAGGGAGTGGGCAGAGGGAAGTAGGAAAAAGGCACTCTATGAAGAAAGGCGAGAACAAGTTATTTTCTGTAAACCTTCTTAGATTAAATCAGTGCTGTATTTGAGAGAGGTAGAAGAACTTAGTGCCTAGACTCAATATACACTACAGCTTCTCTTCTTTGGAGAAGTGGTCCATCTACTATGAGTCTGGCTAGAATTAGGTCCAGTTTGTCACGAGTTGTGTTCAGCTGCCTAACCTCATTTTCCTGTAGAAATAAGACTTGCGTGCACTCGTTCTTGGCATTTAGGCATCTGGCTTCTATTATTTGTGGACTGATTGTGGTGGCAATTGAATGAGAGATGGAGGTTTCAAAGCTGTAAGGAAGTAGGTCTCCTGCTTCTATCTTTTGAGTTTCTTGGGGTTTTAGGAGATTGGAGACAGGATCTTATGTAACTGCATAAGGTATCACAGAATCTGCACAGAGGAATCATGTTCTGGTCTCAAAAAAACACTTAATTCATCTCTTGAACATTATCTACACAAAATCCATTGAAAACTGAACTTCAAGAAGTGCAGGAAATTAATTTGCTTTTCATGACTGAAACCAAAGTTTTTGTTCCAGTGGTGAGCAGTCAGCTTTGCCCCAGTTAGATGCCAGCTCATTTTGCAGTAATGAATGACAAGATTCACCATGATGGTCAGTCCTTCAGCTCTCTTCCACACAAACTAGGTAGTAACACACACAGTGGGATGCTGGGCTTCCTTCCTTGGAATTGCCTGTTTGAGCTTGCCAGAGTTTCAAAAAGAAACACATGTACAATATAAATTTTAATTTAAGGTAAAACTCTAGCTGTATGGCTTAGATCTGCCTTTATCTTTCAGGTGTTACTCTTCCCTGTGAGAAATCTGTTTAATATTCATACGTTAAGTCCGCATTGTCCGTCTCTGCATCCTAACAGTGTCATGGTCTGGTCTTTTGTAAATGTACCAACATTGTCTTTCCTGTGTGTAGAAGTTGTTGCTGTGCAGAGTACACCCTCATCTAATTTGTCGTCAGTTCATCTCATTTTCTTCATCTCATTTTCTAAGACTATATTTTACATTGTGTTGTCTTCAAACCTGGACAAAGCACAGACACAGTCTAATGCCTCATTTTTATTTATTTAAGTCCCATGCTGCCAACTTGACCCATTTTTTTCCATTCTACCGACTGTTCAAATCTCGCAGATTAATTAGTCAAGGAAGGCACAGCTGATCCTGGAGCGAAATCCATACCCACACATTCTGCCTCTCTGTGATCCAGCCCTCTTGGTTTTTTTCCCCATTCTGGGATGTAGGCTGTCAGTATTACACTGCGCTGTAATAGACCTGACTAGCCATTATCATTAGCAGTGGGTACCAGCTTAAAAACCCGGTCATCAAAGAACAAAAATGCTGGCAGCTAAATCGAGAAATCCAGCCAGGAGGAAGAAAACCCAGAGTATCAGCCAGACGGCTGCTGCTCCCTGTACAGAAGAGGAGGACCACGCAAGACAAGTCAGCTAAATGTTGTCTGACATTTAAAAACAACTGTTCTGTTGTATTTGAGAATGTTGTTATGAAACCCCAGCCCAATGCAAATTGCTGTCAGCACGCTTCAAAATGACCACAAACAGGCTGAATCCCCCTTTCCTCTGTGCGTGTGTGTATTGGCAGCCAGTTATCTCGTGGGGTGTATGGGAGCCATGTCCCTTCTTTATTAGAGCCGTAGGATGTCTTTAAGCTTGCTTGATCAAACCTTGGTAAATCCTGTCACACCTGAGAGCCCCATTTGTGTTCACATCCTACTGAATCTAGTTTTTTCTTTTTCTCCCCCTCTTCTCTTTTTTTCCCTTCAAAAATGTTATTAACTAGAGCATTAAATGCTCGCCTCCAGCAGGGCCTCTCCATATGTTTACAACAAATGTTTCCTCCATAGAGGGAGGATGTATGTGTGAGAGGGCATGCAGATATAATGGGGCAGCTCCCAGATCCAGCCTCCCTGGGAGGCAAAACTCAGGCACTTGAAAATGCTTATCTGTTCAAGTAATTCAGATGGAAACAGATTGTAGCATCTCCTGATGCACCTTTCACCCGTGGTGAAGAGAAGACTGCAAGCACGACGACCAGATTTTTCTCCCTTGCCGTGCGTGAAGATTGGCCTATCTCCCGGGGGAGCGCAGGCTGGTATTTGGTGTGGCAGAAACTGCTTTATCGGGCAGGTCGGACTTGAAAGCCGGTCAGGCTGACTTGCCTCTCTCCACTCTTTCAGTCCAAGTTCTGTGCACAAAACATGTTTCTTACCAAGCCATGACTTACTACTCGTGTGAGCGGATGGGAGGATGTAGAGCATCTGCCTTCAGCATTCCTGAACATCTGTCTTCGGTGCTGGCCGGTGCAGCGTGGAGGCTGTGAGGTTACGTGGCTGCTGCTAGCCCCGAGCTGCAGCATTCCCAGGAAATACCCCTTTCATGTAGGAGCCAGGGTTGGAGACGCTGTTGAAAGTGACACTTGTAATGCAGTTCCCTTGGTTATTAGCTGGAATGGGGCATCACTGCGCTGTTCCCTAGTGTCAGTGCTTTGTAGATTAACTGTTCAGGTAATAGCAAAGGCAGAGTTTATTGCAGCTGTTTTAAACTGAAAATAGCAAATAATATTCATCAGTCATATCCCCCTTTTGGCTTGTAAATACTTTATAAACTGACCCTTATTTTCTACAAATGTCTGGTGTTCACAAAGGTGTACTTTGAAGGACGTATTTTTATTTAGTGTATACTCATCAACTTCTTAGCCTTCGTAATTTCTTCTACTGTGGCTGTCACCCAACAATGAAGGTTTTGTTTCTGCTTCCTGCTCAGCAATTGAAATTTAAATGGGGAGAAGCAAATAGGGTAACAAATAATATGCTTTGGTACACATTTTCATGAGGAATAATTGTTTGATCTCAAAGCTTTCAGGATTCATTAACTACTGGGCGTTTGTAGAAATGCTATCAGAGCATTTATGAATAATGGAACATGACTGACTATTGCACATTGAACTCTGCCCTTTTAGAATATGCAAATGTTTGTGACACAACTGTGTATATTGTAACATCTCTTGAATCAGCTCCTCACTATTGCAAGGAGAGGAGTGGAAGGAAGAAAATCTGGTTTTCCTCCTTAGTTTGTTCATAAGTAGTTATAAAAACACAGAAAACTGTTGTTAAAATTGAATGTGAAATGTTAAAATTAAAAACATTTTTTAATTGGGAGAACCACACTTCCTCTGACTTTACATTCTGGTATAGTTTAAGTTTGTTGTGTCTGACTTCAGGGTGGGGGAATAAAATGTGCAGCCTGTGCCATAGACTGTATGTAGGACACTTCAGTTGAAATTTTGTTTGGCAAAGTTGTAAATATTGGAAAGTCCAGGCCACAATATACATACACTGCATGTGATCAAACAGCAAGGTTCTATCAACATGCCTTTGGGAAAGCTACAATAGTTAATACATTAGCCGTAAGTTATGTAGGCCATTTCAAACAAGTACAAGTAAAAATAACTCTATACTGTGAGATACCCACTTGTGTTCACAGGTTTTTTATATGTTACAGAGAAACTGCCTTAATGTTCCAAACACACTGAAGGATGAGGCAAAATGTAACCTGAAGCTAGCAAAGCTTCAAGCGTGCCTTTGGTTGTATTTCTGTTTATCTGGGCACTATTGATGCCTATAGGTAGTTTTATTTCATTTTTCCCTTGAAATTCTTCAATGCTACCTGGTTAGTAGTTTACAAAGGCTGTCTGGTCTTTGTTCTGGAGCTCCATGCCCTACTTCTGCCAAAAAGCCACTAAATTCTGCTAGGATCTGTGTCTGATGATATTTTGCAGCATACCTGGTACACAGGCCAATATTCTGGAGAGATTCAGGTAGTTTGAAGCTGAAAGAGGAGCAGTGGAGCAGTTGAGAGGTGACATAAAGATGATACCTTTTGCTTGCATCCAATCCAAAAACGTGCTCGCTGTTGTCTTTGTGAGGAGGCAGAAGTCATGTAATACTCGCCAATAGTGATTGCAAGCCTTTCCCTGCCGAAATCAATGGCAAATACTCTGCTGACTTCAGTGGAAGCAAAAATGGGCCAGTCCTTTGGAAATTTGTGTTCTTTAAGGGTGATCTGGAAAGTGTAACTAAACTACTCGCATCACCTCTTGAATTACTGTTAGACGGTAACAATTTAATATTTTCTTTATATTAACAGCATCTTCCATTTGTTTTCCCCAAACGGTCTCAGCTCCTCCTTTCTCTCCCTCAGCATGTCAGTCTCGCTGTGTTGCTCCCTTTGCATTGTCCTTCAAGTATCTTAAGAGATTTCATTTCACTCGGGATGCAATGCTTTTTGAGCCTCCTTCACTCAGTTGGTTTTACGGTTTATGGTCTGCTGCAGGGGCTTTCTGTCTTCTGCCCAGCCTAGCATAACTCCACCTTGTCGCTTCTGCCTTTCTAAATATCGTAGGGTGTATCAGCGCTGCTCAGCTTGATAATGTTTGATGGAAAGTACTGTGGTTACAACTGTTCCATGCAATGCCCATGGAGATGTGTTTTCACCTATTTATTTTCCAGCTCATGTTTCCTGGGCGTTTTGATGTGACAGACGGTGCCTTTTGCTTCACGAGGCTGGCCGGTCACCGCTTTGAGTAATCAGGGCCTGGGCTAAATAGTTGGTTAGTTTATTTTCCAGTGATCATTTCCTGACTACTTTGATATCTACCTCATTATGTCTCAGTATCTAATGGTTTATGAAGCACGTGAAATTTTGTAATAACTTCAGGACTTATTTTCATAATATCAATTTGCAGTAGCTAGGTAACTATTCATTTTCATTTTACTGCTTTAATAATTGTTCTCAAAGGTTAATAAGAGTAGTCTGGCAGCATGAATGGTGCATTAGCACCTGTTTCTCATTGAAGTACATGTCCTTCTGTCTGTGGGGGCCTGTTCTTGCCCTGAGTCAGGCTGTGAACAGGCTACAGAGGAGGCACATATGGAAGTATATATCTTTCTTGAACATTTATTCTTATGTTTTGAAATGGGTTTGGGCACAGGTGAGAGCAGAGCTGCCATCTGTGTCATTACCTGGGATTTGCTCTTTGCTTCATGGACAGGTAGTTCCCCTTTCTTTTCCTTTCTGTCCCTTCAAAAATCCAAATTTCTTTTAACAGCTTATTGCTGCAGAACCAGCAGTAGACTCTGCAACACTATTCTGAGTTTTATTAGCTCTTAGAAATAATGCTGCACTTCCAGTCTGAGCTTAACTTCAACCTAAAGTCATTGAGGCATGGTCGGCTTTCCTGCTAGACTAAACGAACCTTCTAATCCCAATTTTGTTTGCCAGGTAGGTGCTCCCAGTCAGTAATCGCTCTTCACATCTGTTTTGATAAGCTCCAAACCCTGTTACTTCTCTAAGGCTCATAGCCAACTAAGGAAAACAACTGATTAATTTGACAGAATCTTGTTTTATAAACTTATGTTGATTGTCTTAAAATTAAAGACGAATGTAATTAGAATCATAGAATGGTTAGGGTTGGAAGTGACCTTGATGATCATCTAGTACCAAGCCTCCTGCCATGGTTGTGCAGGGACATCTCCCACTACACCAGGCTGCTCAGAGCCCCGTCCAACCTGGCCTTGAACCCGTCCGGGGATGGGGCATCCACAGCTTCTCTAGGCAACCTGTTCCAGGGCCTTACCACCCTCATAGTGAAGAATTTCTTCTTTATAGGTAATCTAAATCTACCTTCTTTTAGTTTAAAGCTATTACCCCTTGTCCAATCATTACATGTCCTTGTCAAAAGTCCTTCTTCATCTGGATGATGAATCTATTGTAAAGGAAATGAGCTCATGCTCTGCTCCAGGCTGAACAGCCCCAACTCTCTTGGCCTGTCTTCATTGGAGAGGTGCTCCAGCCCTCTGATCATCTCCGTGGCCCTCCTCTGGACCCGCTCCAACACATCCATGTCCTTCTTGTGTTGGGGGCCCCAGAGCTGGATGCAGGACTCCAGGTGGGGTCTCACCAGAGCGGAGCAGAGGGGCAGAATCACCTCCCTCGACCTGCTGGCAATGCTTCTTCTGATGCAGCCCAGGATACGGTTGGCTTTGTGGGCTGCAAGTGCATGTTGCCGGCTGAAGTTAAATTTCTCATCCACCAGTACCCCCAAGTCCTTCTCCTCAGGGCTGCTCTTGAGCCGTTCACCACCCAGCCTGTACCTGTGCTTGGGATTGCCCCGACCTACATGCAGGACCTTGCACTTGGCTTTGTTGAGCTTCATACAGTTCACACAGTCCCACCAAGGTCCCTCTGAGTGGCATCCCTTCCCTCCAGCGTGTCAACCCTACCACGCAGTTTGATGCATCCCTTCCCTCCAGCGTGTCAACCCTACCACACGGTTTGATGTCATTGGCAGACTTGCTGAGGGTGCACTCAGTCCCAGTGTCCGTGTCACCAACAAAGATAGTGAACAGCACCAGCCTCAGTACTGACGCCTGAGGAATGCCACTTGTCACTGGTCTCCACCTGGACATCAATCCATTGATGGCAATTCTTTGGGTGCAGCCAGCCAGCCAGTTCCTCATCCAATGAGTGGTCCATCTGTCATATCCATGTCCTTCCAGTTTAGAGATCAGGATGTTGTGTGGGACAAGTCCAGATAGATGATGTCAGTTGGCTGCCCTCTCTCCACCAGTCCTGTAACCCTGGTATAGAAGGCTACCAAGTTCATCAGGTACGATTTGTCCTTTGTGAAGCCATGTTGGCTGTCCCCAATCACCTCCTTGTTATCCATGTGCCTTAGCATAGTTTCGAGGAGAATTTATTCTTCTTCCTTAGAAGAATAATTCACTTCCTTATATTAGCTAGAACTAATATTAGGTTGACAGGTCGATAAGCACTCATTAATTGTATTTAAATTCTGACATAACATTAGCTATCTTTGAGTCTCCTAGAATGACATGAGTATTCTGAGGTTTAATGAAAATAAACAGTATTTTTATTGCCTCCCCTCAGCCTGCTCTTTTAAACTCTTGAGTGCAGGTTACTTGCCTTAAAAGTGTAAATTTAATAATGGGTGTTCAACAGCCTTGTGTTACTTGTTAAAATGTAAGTATTTTGTTATCTTCTGCTGTGGAATAGAAACTACTTTGAGCACTTTCTACATTATTACTGTTACATTTTAGTGTATTTTAATATTTAATTTTGCTATCTGGAATTTTTTTTTCTTGTATCATCTTGTTTGAATGTTGCTTTTAAGAGTTCTTGCCCTGTATTTATTGCTATCAGTTTGCTTTTTGGCTTTCCTCTCTTCTGTGTAGGTTGGGGTTTTTCTTTAAAAATTCGGTCTACATTTTTATTGACTGCGGAATGAATA
This sequence comes from Podiceps cristatus, assembly GCA_000699545.1. Classification (NCBI taxonomy): domain Eukaryota; kingdom Metazoa; phylum Chordata; class Aves; order Podicipediformes; family Podicipedidae; genus Podiceps; species Podiceps cristatus. Next base: position 15,823 of record KL265645.1, on the reverse strand, counting down.
TCAGATAAAATATTTTAGTGTGAGGCAAAGAGTTCATCTTTGGTTTAAGTAGTTTTCAAGCAAAGTGTCCTCTGTATTCTGAAGCAAGTTAATACGCATTTACTGACTTAGCTGGCACGGGGCTAAGGACCACTTTATTATCAAAAACATGCTGAGGATGGCTTCTGTGTCCAAGGGATGCTAATAAGTATTTCATTATTATTAATTTTCCAGTGAAGTGATTTAGTAACGGACCTTTACCACAAAGATAATTCAGCTGCTAAATTATATCTAAATTACATATGCACTTCCACTCTGTACACAATCTATTTGAACTTTTGTTGAAAACACATAAAATTGGAACATGTTTTGTAAAGGAAAACACATTAGAGAATAGAAATTGGTTTAGTTCTGCTTGTGACTGGGGAAGAAGAACACCAAGCTTTTGAATATTTTGTGTGGTTTATTTTCCTTGCCCGACTGTATACGGCTTTCCCCTGCATGTCACCTGAACTAGTAGGGCTGTTGCTGGTTCACCTTTTCGTTGTGGGAGGGTTTCTTTGTGTGATCCATGGTTTATGGGTTATGCAGCTTTCAGTGCATTGCTGATGGAGCGACGTCACTGAATACTTAGAACAAGCTTTTTCTCTCAAGTGTTTTTAATGAAACAGAAGTTTTCTGTTACTATTTAGTAGGTTTAAATACTATTAAAAAGAAAATCCCTTCATTTCAATCAGATTTTGTTTGCTATCCATGATAGCGAAAGCTTACTAGTTATGACATGTTCAGAGGGAGATGAGACCTGAATGTTTAATTTTAAAAAGAAAGGCAGAAGAAAAATGGGGTTTGTGTGAGAAGACTTCCTTTGTGGCTCATAAAACGAAGAAGAGGGAAAAAAGGGATGCAGTAATGAATTTTCTTCCATTGAAAGCTTATCCTTAAAGCAGAATGCATGAGAAATAGTTGCAAATTTATACACAGTAATGTGATTATATCTTCAAAACAGTATAGTTTTTCTTCAAAATTTATTACAGAAATTTGCTTTCTGATTTTTTTTTTAAGACCTATAACAAGAATATTGTTTGCCAAACATGAGGTGTTTTAACTGCTTACCTAAAAAGCAGCTTGGTAACTCTCCAAGAATTACCATACTGCTGACTTCAGAGAAAAAAAAAAAAAAAAAAAAAGAGAGCACAGAAAGAAATTTATTTGCATCTCAGGTAACAGAACAAATCCCAAGAGATTGTGGGAACTGCTGACACAATATTGCCTGGAAACAACATGATGTTTGGTGCATTTGGGGATTTGGCTGTTCTGTGACACCGAGAACCTCTTGGGTTTGAGGGTAGGGTAAGAGTCCCTGGGCATCTCCAGTGGGCGGGGGGGCACGGCCGGCTCAGCCAGGCCTGGGGTGCCCAGGAGGCATCTGCAGTGGAAGTTGAAATTGTTTCTGCCGTGAATGATTAATAGCTCAAGTCTCACAGATCATAATATTTTAAAATTACACATAGTTGGTAGTAGTTTTATAGCAAGGACTTCTCTGACACTTCCGATTTATATGACAAGCTTTCCCATGTTTTAACATTTGCCAAACTGTGACCTTCTAGTCTGACCTGTTCTGTGTGCAGTTTACATGTTTTTCAGGCATTCTCTTATTTATTTATTACATATACTTTTGGGTTCAAATGAGTTGGAGATTGTTGGGAGAGCACTGTGAAATATCATAAGGGAATTCCAGCTTTGCATTCAGTGGAGAGGCTGGATAGCGTTTACTGAAGATCGGATAACCAGGTATAGAATTAAAATGGTGAAGAGAAATATGCAGCAACTCCCTACTCTGTAAATGAGTTTTTTAAAAATAGGCTAGGAATATACAAGTCTATATTATACTGTAAATACACAAGGGAACTCAATTAAGGTTGTTCAGGAACTCTTGCTTGACAGTTTCCTTTGAATGTGTGATTTTTATAAACTTAATGCTCTTTTAGAACAGCAGTTTCTAAACTACTGTGTGTTTTCTAAAGATGCATATAATATACTCGCTTCAGGGGGAACCCGCAAGCAAGAATTGTGAGATACATTCAACTCATGTGTGGACTGTTCTGACAAGATGCTGATCTTGATAATAGAGAAGTCTGAGTTGTGCTAGAGGCCAGTACGTCCCATGCCAGCACTGGTATGCGTAGGTTTCTGGCTGTTGGGAGAGGACCTGTCTTGTGTTCCGTGACTGTACCTGGTTTCTGCTGAGCAGAGAAATCTCAGCACTGAATTCATTCGGGCAGGTCATTGTTACAAGCCTGTTTCGTAGGTGGGAGTGGGAGGTGGATGTGAAAGGGACGTGGTGTGTAGACCTTTGGTGGCGGCAGCAATCAGGTGGTCAGTGTAGTCCAGCCACTGGTGCTTCTGTCGCTGCACCATCTCGGGTGGGAGTTTAAAACCTTGTGTGGACAAAAGATGGAGGCCTGGATCATCCCTACTCACGTGAAGGCAGCAGTTTAAGGCACTTTTAATGTCACAGCTTTGGCAAGACATGGCTGGACAGAGCTCAGAAGATCTGTACACCCAGAGGTTGAGTCCAGCTGCCTGGCAGGAGCATCGCTACACAGCAAACAAGGACTCTGGCTGGTTTGTTTTCTGAGGCCCTGCAGTGACAGGTATGTTGGGCTGTCTGTGATAGCTGCAACTGTGTGGGTTGTTTAAAGGTGACCCTGTCCTCCCTTTATGGGTTTCCTTCACTTATGAGCTAGAAGCGTAGTGAGGGGTGATACCCTTCAAATTGTTACTAATACAGAGTTCCATTATTGTAGAATAATGTAGAATACCAGAAAAAATTGCACTACCAAGTATTGTACTATTGTGTCTTTTGGACATAAGATTAGTGAACTGTCCGGATTTCTGACTTTCGTACTGAGTCCCTGAGGCCACGTAGGTCTTGGCCACAAAGGGGAAGTACATACATATTTATACATATGTGTTTTTCAAAAAACAGGTGGTTGCTTCCCTTAGCTACAGTAGAGTTTTTCTCCTCTCATATTCCTTCAGAGAGAAGTACTTTGCTTGTGATCCAATTATGTTTGCTTGTGATCCAGTTAGTTTTTCAAATGGTTGGTCTCTTTATTCTTTTTGTTTTTTAAACTGGCATCCAACTGCATGCCAGTTGGCATTCTGCACAGGGGAACAATCATCTGCTTTGTCAATATTTTACCCTGATGTATCTTGTTCAGTGTAAGTTGAAATTAATCGCCTTTTTCTTTCCTTCACAAAACCAATTACAATTCTGTCATCTATTTAGGATTAATAGTACTAAATGTATCCCTTTTTCCAAATACATATTCCACTTAGGGTAAGTAGAATACTGGTATACTAAGCTTATGCATAGTTAAATCCCTCCAGCCAATTGTTATAGAATTTTGTGTTTATGTCCTTAATGTCAGTTAAATGTGGCTTATATTGATGGAGTTTAAATAATTTCCTCACTGAACATAATTAAAATACTGCTAAATCAAGATTATGAATGTCCAGTTGAGAGGGGTTTCCCCCCTGAGATTTATACTGAGGTATTGATACTAGATTCATGTAAACTTTTAAAATGTGTTAAGACAGTGAAAGAGTGAGGCACTTCGGTGAAACTGAAGATGATGGGGATGTTGAGAGGAGGGATCAGGAAGGAGGAGGGATCTACTCATGCAAAGAAAGATGCTCCTACCTGGGTTTTGAATACCAGGTACTATTTGAACACTTTGGGTTTTTCAAATGGTCTGTCTTTACTGATATGGGAAGGACAGGCTGACTATGTACTCCACACCCCCCAACTTTGTGTTTGCTTATATTTTATGGTAAAATTATTGTCCTCTTGTACCACTGTCGTCTGGACTGTATCACCTCTTTGGGCCTTGAGAGACACATGGAGCACTAAGCAGGAATTTGTCCTGATTATGTAGTATTGATTCATACAACAGGTAAAAAGGAAGATGCTGAAGGCTTTTGCAAGGGCTCACATCTGTCAAACTCAGGGGGGTTCTGAGATTCATTCTGCTTTCGTTTTGACTGAATTTTACTCCTTCACAAGTTACCTCTCTGTTTTGAGTTCACTAAATACAAGATTTGGTCGTCAGCCCTAGGTGCTCCCCATTCAAGTGGAGTATGGTTTTTATGAGGCAGTGATGTGAACTCCCTAGTAATTTATCTCAGTTACCAATATGGGAGATTCTTCCTCGTCCCCTTACTATGGAATGTTGATCCTGGTTTTTTTTTTTTTTTTTTTTTTTTTTTTTTTTTTTTCTTTTTTTTTTTTTTTTTTTTTTTTTTTTTTTTTTGTGTGTGTGTGTGGTCAAACAAGATGCAGGTAAAGTTTGTGTGAAAATAGCCATATGTAAATTAGCCGTCTGCTCCTAAAGTGTTAAAAAGTGATCTAAATACTGCTGGGGGGGGGAGTATTCTCTAATCTGTGTACACATTGGAGAATACATTTTTTTGGCTTAGGAAAGCACTCAGCATGAACTTTATCCTACCCAAATACTCCAGGAGCTGGTGTTACGCTGAATCGTTCATGTGGCAAATTAAAAAGTCTGGTGGACGGATGATATGGTTCCGAGAACTCAATAAAACTTATTACCTAGGAGGCTGATCTTTCTATTCCAGTGACATATGTGCTGGTAGTTTTGCAACA
>KL265645.1:0-11152 GCA_000699545.1 Podiceps cristatus | reverse complement strand
AGAAAAAAAATTTATTATTTTAGTATTTTGAGGCTTCATTTTAATGGAGCAAAAGAACTAATTTCTACCTCAATATATGCAGGATTAAGTGGAAACCTCCCCTCCATTGCCTTCCCAAAAAGGTATGAGCTTAAGAAGTCATTAAGCTCACGTGGTGATAGAGGCTTGAATATATTAAGATAAAACTTTGAGAGGGCTGATGTAAACAGGTGTGATTTGACTCGCATCATCAGGGATATGAATTTATCAATTTAATCTGGAAGATAACCTCCTTTCATTTAGATGTAATGGCAGCTGAGAAACACACGGTCTGTCCTGTGAGTTAGCTCATCTTACAAAAAATTCTCCATAAGGTGGTTTAAAACCAGAGCAAGTGCTATTGTGCATCTCTTGTCCATGAACCTTTTGGTATTTGCTAGAGATTCTCCATGATAGGAAACAATAAGGAAAACCTTCAAATCCCAGCATCCAAAGTAAGGTAGACCCCTGAATAAGAGTCATTTTCAACACTGAGGTAAGTATAATGAGCAGCAATGTAGTAAATTGCAATTACTTTTAAAGAGTGCTTCTCTGCCTCTTCTGCCAACCTGTCTTCCACGTGACCCAGCGGTAGCAGTGAGAGCTGAAGACCTCATGCACTTTCTCTTCTATTTTGAGGGTGTATTTGGAAGTTCATGCTGGAGTATGTACAGAAGTCAATTCAAAGCAATTCAGCATAGGCTTTAAAATAAGTAGATAATACAAACTCAAGGCGGAATTTTTTTATTTCCACATGCAGTTGAGTATAGCAAGAAAATTTTTTGTTATACATTACTTCTGTTTCAGAATTTTGATGCCAACAGCACTACTATGTGTGTCCTTGATTTTATTTTCCTTCCCTCTGAGCAAAGTAACTTCAAGATACATTTTGAGCTACTGATGATCGCGCAGTAATAGTGACTCTGCAGGTCTGGTAGCTCTTAGTTATACATGTAAAATCCACAAAGTGGACTATAACAAGTATTTTGGTATGTCCCTTTTGTTCTGCTCCTTTAGCTTTCTCCCCTCATTTGCTTTTATTGTCTTTAGAAGGATGTGTTTCCTTCATTTGACTAGCGGGCAGGGCCTTTGTTACTGGATGTGATTCTTTTTATAGTCAGTTCTGCTCTTCAACAGAATTTGCAGATGGAGTAAGTGCTCTGCACGTGGAACTAATTTCTTTTGTTACTGCCCTGACAGGTTGCTTTTTGGTTGACTTGGCTTTGAAGTTCGGAGTTCTCATTTCTAAGAAAATTGTTGTGGATTTTTGGCATTATTCCTTATCTGTTTATGAAGCTTTCCATTCATATTCACTTCTTGTCAATGCTTTTGCACTGGCTGGTTAAGAGAGAGATTTGGGGTGTTATAAATAATAAAACAGAACGAGACAGGTCTATTCCTTGTTCAGTTCAGCAAAGCTCTTGGGAAGCAGCATTCTTATTAATTCTCATCTTTCTGCTGGTGACAGGAGTGTGGGGGGGTGGACATGCCTGGCTAAGGGGATGGCATTGTTGTGTTTTCATCGATTTTGTCTCAGTGTGTGTGTGTTGGTGTGAGTTTTCCAGCTTTTCCACAGGATCACTGTGGAAGCAGTTCATGTCTGTTAGTTGTGAACAGATGGTGATGCATTATTGTTGGCACGGGGAAGGAAAAGGAGAGCTCACATTGCATATGAATAGACATCTCTGGGGATTGTCCTACCAAAATGAGGATGCAAAAAGCAGAATGAAACTTACCTGGGGTTTCATGCCCCCTGTATGGGACTTCAGTCTGTCCTGGCTTTATCTGTTGCTTCTGGAAGTTCTTTAAACTTAGGTGGATGCAAACATAGTAGGGCTGACGAGCATATTTATTTTAGCTAGATATTACTTGCAACTTTTGGAGCAGTATTAGAAATGTGTAGGTAGATAAGCCAGGAAGTTGAATGAACCATATAAGGACTAGCTTGACTATAGTAACATAATCTGTCATTTGTGTTTTTATTAACATGGGTGGGACCGTGTTGTATTTGCTGTCGTGTTACTGCAGAACAAAAAGACCATTTCTGAAGTCTACACGTGAGGAAGCATAAGGAGATGCTACTGTGCTGAGGTCAGTGTAATAACTGCTAGAAAGAACATGTTACAAACTTACCTGTATTTAGTTTTTCTTAGGTTGTGTAGCAAGTGACATCTTCAAGGAAGTATTTGAAAGCAGTAACGTGGTTCTTTATGATTATGGCAGCTCCTCTGAAACATTGGTGACCGTGTGAGGGAAAGCAGAAAGACTGCTTTGAAAATAGGCTGGAGAAAAGGTGAAAGTTTGTCTCTTGCTGCAATGTGAGAGGAGTGCAAGTTCATAGGTGGAGGGATGAACAGAGAGGGTTGCTGTGCCAAACTGCTGGTTAGTTTTTCTTGTTGTTTGTACTGGTCCTTAGCTGGAGGTGGGTAGCCAAAAAGGAAGTCTGCATCTATTCAAGGACAGAGAAAAGGATCCTTCAATGACTGGGACTGATGTTACTCCAAACAGGACCTTTACATATAAGCAGAGAGGAGCCCAGGGTGTGGGAGTCCCTATTTCGATAGGGAAAAACAGAAAAAGGTATCAGTTGAAAAATGAAGTACAGACTACAGGTGAGTAGTACAGTCTACATGTGAGTAGTATAATGCGAGGGTAGTTGCTGACTGACTGAGAACTGAGGTTGCAGGGAGTTTGGAGTAAAGATCAGAGTTTTGGTTTAGACATAGACTGTGGTGGAAACCCAAACACCTGCAAGGAGCAAGCTGAATCTTCTTCACTATAGGAAGCTTTGTGATTCCTCCATCATTCACCCCCCACCCTCACCTCCCTTGCTCCATTTCCCACCCTATTCACTCACTGCTGAGCATTCAGTTTAGCTCTCAGGCTTTGTGAGAAGGACTGTGTAATACAGCTGCCTAATCACCTCCAAAATGAACTGCACAAATCTCTATGGTGAGGAGCAAACCTAGGGCGTGAAAGAATAAGACCAGGGGATTTGAAATTGGGGTTGTTGAGCATTTAGAATGAGTGCTCAAAGGGATGCTCAAAGGGTGTGTGCAGTCGGAAATGGAGGAAAATCTGAGGAGCTGGGCAACTTCAAGAGATATCCTGGGTGAGACGTGGCACTATAGGGTCATACCATCCAATAATGGCCTCTGAGTACAAGGTACTGATATCTGCTGATGTCTGTGTGTGCTGGTTTGGCTGGGACAGAGTTAATTTTCTTCACAGAAGCTAGTATAGGGCTCTGGTTTGGATTTGTGCTGGAAACGGTATTGATAACCCAGGGATGGTTTTGTTCCTGCCGAGCAGGGCTGACACAGAGTCAAGGCTTGTTGTGCTCCTCACCCACCCCACCAGCGAGTGGGCTGGGGGGCACAAGGAGCTGGGAGGGGGCACAGCCGGGACAGCTGACCCCCACTGACCCAAGGGATGTTCCATACCATACGGCGTCGTGCTCAGCATGTACAGCTGGGGGAGAAGGAGGAAGGGGGGGACGTTCAGAGTGACGGTGTTTGTCTTCCCAAGTAACGGTGAGGCATGATGGAGCCCTGCTTTCCTGGGGATGGCTGAACACCTGCCTCCCTTGGGAAGCAGGGAATGAATTCCTTGTTTTGCTTTGCTTGTGCTTTTGCTTTACATATTAAGCTGTCTTTATCTCAACCCAGGAGTCTTGGAGAAAACCAAATGTTAGAAACCTTTGTTTTTTCTGTTTAATAACTTGAGTTTGAATCCAAACGCCAATCATTTACGCTTCCAGCAGCATTCTCTCAGATTGAGGAATTAAGGATTCCTGGGGGAAGTGGAAAGCTCTTTGTATTCTCATGGAGGGTCCAGCCCGGGCATTCAGGGCTGAGTGATGGCTCTCCGGCACAAAGACTTGTAGGTTCTGAGATGTGTGTGGTGCCTGGTTCCCTGTAGTTTCTTAGTTGTCTGACTTTTAGTTTGTCTAAATAAAACTTGACTTGCAGCATGAGAAAATTGTTTCTTGGATGCATTTTTAATGAGCTCTTCTACAGTTGGTGGGACCCAGAGGTAGTTCAGTGTCTTCTGCTCAGTGCTGCTAATCCTTGTCAGGGATGAATTTTTGACAATGGTTGGTGATTTTATAAACAATTGAAGCACTGATTATATCTTTCATCTTTAGTTCTATTTTACAGTGGTAGGTTGGGTTTTTTTGAGTCACTGCCACTTTGGCTTTGCGCTGTGCCTTCCTTCACAGAGATGAATTGATAGCAAATCTTTTCAGATCAGGCTAATTAAATGCTAAGACACAATTGTACGTGAGTGTCTGAGAAGGTCAGGTCTGAGGCCTGCCTTTAGCCTTCTCCTGAGAGGGTAATTATATTGTATTTTGCTCTCCGGGCTGAAAAGTGCTGCTCTGTATACAAAGCCCAGTCAAGTTATTCATGCTGCTATGAGCAGACATGTAAACAAGGGTTGTACTGTCTGTAAAGAAGATTTGGCTCTTCTTGTGAAGACCACTTAAATATAACAGCACTTAGTATGTGCAGATGTCTATATTAGCTTTTGGCATAAGTGTGCTATTGCCTTTTAATTCTCTTGGTCTTAATATAATGTACTGCATCATTGTAAGGCATCGATATAATGAGATGGTAAAAAGTGATGCTTTTATATTTTTATTGCAGTGTGAGTAGTATTAAGAAAAAAAGCTGTAAACTAATAACTTTTAAGTTGTTTTTATAAATGACAAAAAAAGTGTACTCTAAAAATAATCAAAATTACAGCACTGTAAGTTTAACAGCGATGAGAGCTGAGCACATGCTTTAATCCTTTGATGAATGCACCTTGTAATTTAGTTTGGGTTCAAGTGATTTAAAAGCTGAAATGGAGATTTGAGTTTGCTAGATTTCTTTGTAGCAGGTATAATTTGATTTGACCTTAAAGATAGAGGGCTGGAGGAAGAGGTCATTTGGAACCATACAGAATTTTTTTGGACCAAAAAGACTCAGTCAGGATCAAACTGGAGGGGTAGCAGCTGGGGAAGGGGCTGGGGTCAGGAGCTCCAATATCACCCTGAAAGCTTTTTGTGACAGAGCCTATCCCAGAGCTGGGAAGCTGGGAAGGCCACAGAGGCTCTTCTGGAGGCCAGCGAGACACACGTGGGCAGCACATGCTTTTCCTGCACCAGGGACGGCTATACTAGATGACCTTTAAAGGGCCCTTCCAACTGAAATTGTTCTTTTGATTTTATGCTGGAGGAACTGAGAGAAGAGCTTCCTTTGGTTTCAGAATGTCTTGACTTATGAAGACTTGCTGGCAGTGAGATGGGCTGAAAACCACCAAGCACGTTTGCACATCCAAAGGTGCATATCTTTAATTACTTGTTCTTGCTTATGGCAAGCTTGTTTTTTCCTTCCCTTCTAAGTAATGTGGTCGAGAGGGAGGGACTGCATGGCAATAGTTCCTGGTGATTTTAGTGCTCTGTGAGAAATCTGGAAATCTTTGGGATGCTGCAGTGTAAATAAACACTGCCCTTCACATCTCCTCGAAGTTTGAGAGAGCTCAGTCTCTGCTGACGTGCAGGGTGGATTTACACTGACATATACTGCTTTCAGAAAACATTTAAAGTTTGAAAGCAGTATCACTTCCATGCAGATTTTGTTCACCTGTTTTGGGTCTGCATTTGGCCCAGGCCTGAATTTTGTACAAAATTTGCCTGACACTTTACTTACTGAGTTAATTAAATGCATGTGGTTCTATGGCTGTCACTGGTGCTGTCCAGACACAGGTATGTGTTTATAACTTTTCCCTTTTTATTATGATAAATGTGACAAATACTGGTTTTCAGGGGGTGTTGGTTGTTTTTAAGCACAAATTCAGCTCATTCAGCCAACTGGAAATATCAGGAGAGTCAAGGTGCACAAATCTCTGTCTCATGGGCTCAGGAACAGAAGCTCTGTGCTTTGTCTTTCCGTTAGGCAAAGAAAGAGTTAAATTCTCACCTGGCATATGTTGACACAGGCTGTGAAGTCAGTGAACCTTTCCAGTGATCTCTGGTTCATACAGTGTAACTGTGTAATAACCGTAGGCAAACACAGATGGTCATCATTACTTCCAGGGGCCATGATATCTAAGCTCATCAAAAAGTGGAATGATAAAGCTGGTTCTTGATCTCTGGATCCTAAAGATCAACAGGAGTAATGACTGCATCCAGACCCTCTGTAACAGTGGAGAGCTGTATGGCATTGAAAAATTCTCCTGGATGGTTGTGCCTATGACTTAGTGCTTGCATCAGCAGAATTGGGTGCTATTATTTGTTTCTGTAGCAAAAAAAAGACATTGAGGTCTTTGTTGTAAAGACCCTGGAGTCTAGGAATGCAAAGCAAATGAAATAAATGAATAAGAAAATAAAAATGGTGCAAATACAAACTGATGTGATAGGAATTGACCTTAAGCAGATCAAACCCCCTTTTTATTTATATGAATATACAGAGACCAGTCACTGAGAGCATTTGTCATGACTGGTGCCATATTAATTTCAGAAGGTGATATGACTTACTGTCATGAGTGCCTCAAGCAAATCTCTGTTGTTACTGTGTTTGGCTTCAGTGTCAGTAGTTTGCTGTTCACGACAAAAACTCTTGTTTGGAGTGGCCTCTACCAGGTTTCTCTTCATGATGGAGCTGGGGCTTTCGGAGATATTTGAATGGAAATACTATAGCAGGCAGCCACTCAAGGGAGGCTTTCTGGGAACAGGCAAGCACAGAAAATAGTACCTGAGATCCTTAGACTTGTTGGCAGATTAGAGCAGACAAGAGAGATCAGGAGACTCCAGTAAACAGTCTGATAGCTGAGCATTAAAGAAAAGACAGGAAACTTTTGCTTGGTGCAGAAATGTAGTGAAAGGATGACTTGGTCAGCAAAACTTGTGTGGGGGCATTGGTGCCTTCATTCAGCGGGGATCAGAGACGAGGGCAGAGAGGAGTGTGAAGTACAACATGATCCAGTACATTCACCCTAGAAAAAAGCCTTCCTAAGGAACCAGGAGGTTTTATGTGGTCCACAGGGTGATGGCGATTTCAGCAGCCTTCCAAAAGGAAATAATTTTGAAATTTCCTTTCCAAATCTGGAAGTGGCAGCTTTGTGTGCCCTGCCTGCCCATAGACCACTGCAGCTTGCGGGGATGTTTGTTTATGCTTTAGAGATGACTCTGTAGGAGTCGTTAATGGAAGAAGGCTTGAAGGAACGCTTGTGCATGGGATTTGCAAGGGATTTTAAGTTTTTATTGGTTGGAAGTGGCCAAGTGCATTGCAGAGGTGACTTTCTGAAGGTAGGTGGAGAAACACAAGTCACTTAGTAGTGGCTGCCCTGGAGCAGATGCAGTTCTGCTCTTGGTGGTCTCAGCTGTACGTGCAAGGATGTGAGGCAATGTTTTGCAAAAACTCCACAGTACATCACTTGGCAGGTTCACGTGTTTCCTCTGAGTAGTTCTGCTCTCCCTGAGCCCAGACTGACAGTTCCAGCTATTATTTTAATGCTGTGCAAGTAGTCTTTTGTATTTCAAAGTGGGGTTTAGATTTTAACAACAGTTCTTTCTGCAAGAGCTGATATTTCTCAGTGTACTCACAGCATCCAAAATGTCAAGCCCTTTGGGAAATAGCAAGCCTAATGTATGGTGGTCAGTGCTAATTAAATTTCTAAATATTTCCTCATTGAAAATTCTTTGCTTTTGTTTAACTTGCTTTGTGATTTCCATGCTCTGATTATTATTTTTTTTTCCTGGTTGCTTAATGCATGCAATAACTGTTTCTCTGTTGTCATCGTTCAATCCCAGCCGGCAACTAAGCCCCAAACAGCCACTCGCTCACCCCCCCCCCCCCCGGAGGGAGAAAACTCGGGGTTCAGAAAAAGACAGTTGACTAGGTTGAAGCAAAATCCGTGTGCACAAGCAAAGCAAAACAAGGAATTCATTCCCTGCTTCCCAAGGGAGGCAGGTGTTCAGCCATCCCCAGGAAAGCAGGGCTCCATCATGCCTCACCGTTACTTGGGAAGACAAACACCATCACTCTGAACGTCCCCCCCTTCCTCCTTCTCCCCCAGCTGTACATGCTGAGCACGACGCAGTATGGTATGGAACATCCCTTGGGTCAGTGGGGGTCAGCTGTCCCGGCTGGGTCCCCTCCCAGCTCCTTGTGCCCCCCAGCCCACTCGCTGGTGGGGTGGGTGAGGAGCAGAAAAGGCCTTGACTCTGTGTCAGCCCTGCTCGGCAGGAACAAAACCATCCCTGGGTTATCAACACTGTTGCCAGCACAAATCCAAAACACAGACCCATACTAGCTTCTGTGAAGAAAATTAACTCTGTCCCAGCCCAATCCGGCACATCTATGTAGAAGGCATACTGTTTCTGGGTCAGAAATGCCAGACTTGTAAACAAATTGATTGCCTCTTCTTAATTATATTGGTTTTTAACTACTGTTGTCTCTGCTGATAATTGTTAGGAGGTCTCAACAATCACTGCTTAAATAGTGAGCTTTCTTCAGTGTTGTTGGAAAGGGTTGCTTAACACAAACAGAAAAGTAATTATTTGTAATCCAGTGTTAGCTTTGGAGTCAGTTTGTGCTTGTGGAACTGGCAAGCTGACTTACAGCTTTCTATTGCTTCTTTTTGGCATTTTGGCAAAGAACGCGTCTCTGGCACACTGAGCACCCTGTCCTTCCTGTACAGGAGGCTGATCTTCCTGAGAAATAGACCTTTTTCTAGTCTTCTCTACAGCTGCTCTCAGCCTAACTTGCTCTTGAACTTGTGGAGACTATTTCAAAGACCCAGTCATGTTATTCAGAGCCAGCAGCACGGGGGATAGTCATCCTGGGCAGCTGTGAGAGGTAGCCATCTCTGCATCCCTCTGCTTGGGAATGCTGCTGCTTTTCCATGCCTGGGGTTCCCACGAGGTTCTGGGGATGCACAGGTTTCCTTGTTACCCCATAGGGTGCAAGTACTAGAGCCTGGCCATGCTTGTCTCTTTGGAAACTTCAGGGATTCAGTGGTACAAGTGTGCCACTGGTATTGCTAATCTGCATGTCAGTGCTGCGGGATGACTCCTAGCACGGGTCCACCTACTCTGCAACAAATGTTAAATAAAACGTTGGCTTAAGTGTCAGAGCAGGAGCCCTAAGCGCCCACAATGAGTTTCAGTACGCTAGGACAGCTGCTATATCTGTTAGCTGGAGCTGTGTATGTGATGGGTAATTTTCAAAGGATCTTTGAATAATTTTCAAAGGCCTTTTCTACAGCCCCAAGCAGCTCTTACTGAAGTTGTTTCTTCACTGTGTTAATTTGGCCTGTCCAGCTAGGCAGAGAAATGTTCTGGCATAAAATGCAATGAAAAGAGCCTGTGTCTCAGCCCGTGAGACAGCAGTGTCTGAGCTGTTATCAGTGTTACTCTTCTTTATTTCTGCCCTTTCAAACCTCTAGAAGGCAGGACTGTTAACTTATAGGCCTTCTCCCATTTGCTTATGTCTGATGTGTAAACATATACATGTTTGGATCAAAAAGGAAAGGGGGAAGTCCAGGAGGAAAAACAATCCTGAGTTTTGAAGTTGGGAAGTTCAGCCTCATGAAGGATGTCTGACTTTCAGCAGCAAGCTCTGTTGTGGCCCAGCACAAACAGCAGCAGCATTGGCCTCGTCATGGCTTCTTTAGTATTTTTTGGATTAGTCCTCAAAAATCTTGAATCTCCAATTGCTAAATGAAAATTTTCTGGGCCCTTTACACATGTCAGTGTGTTTCAGTTCAAAAGTATGGCAATCCATTCCAAATTCACAAATGGTATGGGGGCCTACAGAATGTTTCTAGGGAAAGGGATATATTAGAGTATGGAAGCTTAACTGCTCTTTTAAGGCCCTGAATAGCTGCTAGAAAATTTGTCACTGCCACTTTGAATTGGAAGAGAACAATTTCTATTTTCTGAGATTCAGTGAATCCAGAAGATCATCAGTCTTCCTTCTCTTTGTCAGGGAAATGATGCAACATTATTCCAAACAAGATGAGCACTGTACGCAAAGCATAAGCGGGATCAGTGAAAGCCAGTCATTAAAATCCTTTTGCATCTCAGTCTCCTTTATCATTGTGTATTTGCACAGTGCTTATTCCTTTCTGCTGAAAGACAGCAAGGGGGAAAACCTCTCTGGTCCAGGACTGATTGTCTCCAGGCAGCAGCACCCGGGTTAGTAGACGTTTCTGTCCTCATTCCTTTCCATCTCACTGTTTTGTATATGACCCTGTGACATTTGCATATGGCAGGAGTCAGAGAAAAGATGGTGAAGGATTTAGCCTGAAGGAAAATAGACTCTGATAACAAAATGAGACTTTCAACCTGGGGTATGTGCACACAGTCTGATGGGGGGAGGCTGCCTGGCTCTAGTTGTTATTCATTGTGGATACGTGTGACTCAGAAGTGATGGTCCCTGTCTCGTGGCAGTGACAACGTAGATGGTCCCTGAGAGACTGGGAGATCCTTGGCATAGGAAAGAGTTTGTGTAGAAGCGAACTCTTCTGTGTGAAAATGAAGCGTTTGAGACAGTAAACAGCATAATTCCCATTGCAGTTTCCAGCTGTCATTTCTTAGAATTTCTTACCTTCTCATCCTATGAAGGAAGCAGGAATCTCAGATGTTAGACTTGTTCAGATAAAGACTCACTACCTCTGTACTTCTGGTTTCCAGTGTTTCCCTTCAGATAATTCAAAAAACATCCCTGTTAGTGTTACACCAAAGCTGCTGTCCCTCCCCTCCTCAGCAGGGCAGGGGAGAGAAAATATAACAAAAGGCTCGTGGGTCGAGATAAGGACAGGGAGATCACTCACCAGTTACTGTCACAGGCAAAACAGACTTGACTTTGGTAATAAATTAATTTTTCACCATCAAATCAGAGTAGGATGATGGGAAATAAGAACTAAATCTTAAAACGCCTTTCCCTCACCCCTCCTCCGAGGCTTAACTTTACACCTGATTTTTTTCTCCCTCCTCCCCCCGAGTGGCGCAGGGGGACAGGGAATGGAGGCTGCAGTGAGTCCATCCCATGTTGTCTCTGCTGTTCCCTCCTCCTCAGGGAGAGGACTCCTCACACTCTTACTCAGCTCCAACACGAGCCCTTCCCAGGGGCTGCAGCTCCTC